>WUAW01002055.1:4943-26401 GCA_017165845.1 Thaumetopoea pityocampa | reverse complement strand
AGTTTGTTTTTAAATAAATTTGATTTTTGAAAATTTGACATTTAACAATTTTATAATAGTATAGATAGATATCGGCCCTGCTTTATCGCCTCTGACGCACTTAGTCTTTATGAGACGAGTTGTTTACTTAGTCTAATTACGTCTACCGTCTTCCGATGTTATCGCCCTCATTTTCTTTGAGTATTAATTTTGACGATTCGCAGTCATCCTCTCTAAATAGCCACCATCACTGGAGTATTCATTTCTCTGTCCTTCATCATCATCGTCATCATCATCAGTCTGTGATAATGATTGCTGGATATTGGCTTCCTCCTTAAAAAGAAGGAATATGCCATAATCACCACCCTTGGTAGATCTTGGTGATCGCAGTAGATTTTGTTTGAACAACAGGATATTGCTGCTGCCCATTATCCCTTAGCTCTCACAGCATCCACGGGAGGACATTCAGTGACGCTATTATTACGCCGGCGCCACGCAGCAAACTCTCTTCTCGATCCTTGTCACTATATCATGTTTCAACCGGCATCCATGCCTTAGAACAATTCCGCAGTCGATCTAGTCAAATACATCTTCAGAATGGACCAGTGATACAATTACCAATTTTATTCTTAACTAGCTATTGCCCGCGGCTCCGCCCGCATAAATGTTGGTTTTTCGTTACATGGGAAATCCCGACACAAAATCATAGATTTAGGTATATAAAAAGCCTTTGAACCACTTTTACTTGACTTCTCGTACCTTAACGGCGGCTACTAAAACAGGGATCAAGCTGAATCATCAATTTCACTGGACCGATTTTGATGAAACATGCCGCAATATTTAAGTCGAAATAGTACCTTTAAGACTGTAATGTTTTAACTAAAATCTACCCGCTAGTTTAGTTAGTTAGTTTTTGCGTGAAGCTCGAAAAACAAACATCAACGAATTCGGTTTCAGAAGCCCTCAATTAGCGATCTAAGTAGTTTGTTTTTAAATATCTTTGATTTTTGAACATTTAACAATTTTATAATAGTACGATTTGCCTATTTAAAATGCATAAGATTAGGTACTAATCACCATTATGAATAGCCAGAGATGTAGCCAGCCACTACGGTGCGCAAGGATCCATTCCCTTTATCACCACACTCACTCTCCTCACAATATTTCTATCACACCTTTCATTCTATATTTACTAGTTTCAAAATTCTCAATTTAAATAGCTCCGAGAACCAATAATATTTATAAATTTACTATTAGTACCTTCATAGTCATTGGAAAAAGCTGTCAGGGTATTTTTGTAATAAGATATGTTACTTAACGACTGATTTGTAACAGTAGCAGTGGCCTTACTTTCAGAGCTAACGGGTCCCCGGTTCGAATCCTGGTGGGGACAAACTTTGTGCGATAAGAACGAATGTTTGTACCCGAGTCAAGATGTTTATCTATATATGTATTAGAATTAATCTATTTAATTATGTATATCGTTGTCTAGTATCCAAGACAGGAAATTTTAATTTGGGAATAGAACAATGTGCTTAAGAAAATGTGTTCACAAATATTAAAAAAAAAATCTCCTTTCATATCAATGGTAAGAAATGTTAGGTGTGAGTTTCGAATACGGTGATTCATTATTCTCCAGGAATTCGTTACGTAACACACCGCAGGAAAAGCCGACTGTCGAGATGATTACTTTTCTGCTTTCTCTGGCGAGGCTCATTCGAAAGTATAAGACTTCCAGTATCTAGTAGATTATATTTAAAGTTCAACAAAACATCAATTAATTCTACTAAAGAAAGATAAATAACATTTTAAATTTGCCCCATCCGACAAAAATAACATTTTTTTATTACATTATTCTTATGAATGCAGCTGATCTGATACAGATACAGCTGTAAAGTAGTTCATGGTCATCTGCGAAAAAAATTGAGTCAGATTCGAATACTAGTGCGACTTCAATGTAAATTTGAATGTCTATATTAAACACGCACTTTATGTTAAATTTAAAAAAAAAGCAGCCGTTTGTAAAAAATTACCCACCAAAGTAATTACTTTTTATCTAACAGCGACATCTATTGGACAATACTTCAATGCAATGATTTGCTTTAAAGAAGATAACTCCATTTATTAGCAGTAGGGAAAATTAAAATCAGTACCATCTTTTGAATATAATAAAAGGTTAATATAGCGCCATCTATCAATTGTAACGTGTACCAATTACTTCACTCGTAACATAAAACTATTATCTACTTCCAACTAGATGGCATACGTGTCTTTAATATCGTCGTTCTTTATGTTTGACTACTCGACAACAGAGGACACTACAGATACGACTCGTTTATAAACTGCCTGATTTCTTTAGCAATAAAATTGTGCTACTTTTCATGCACTTGATAGTTTTGGTTATGATACCACTCGAATGGTGAAGTGTAAGGTATACACGACTATTAATCTAATGAGAGGTAAGCTGAGGCATACGTAATAATTACATACATACTTCGCCTAGATATTCCCGACCCAGTATCAGGGGAAGGGCAAACTTATCTCATTTTTCCGTACTTCCTCACGGTATTTTACATTCACTGAAAGCAAATGATAATTATATAGATTCCGCATAGAGTTTTCTGGAACTAACGTCCTAGAGAGTGTAAGTCTAACACTTGACCACTAAGCTACTAGGGCTTTAAAATAATTAATTAGAGTAATAATAATTAAGATTTTTTTAATAATTTATAATAAACAGTGATTGTATACATTTGGATGGGAGTCGGTTATTCGTTCTATGAGTTTCTAGGGTAAGCCGGCTACTAACAAACAAAGATCATATTATAACCAATATTAATATTCAAACAACTCCTGAAATACACAAAATTTCAGTATTCATAAGCGTTTTTTTTTTTAATTTTTTTAGTAAATATAAATTTAATCGTAAATATAAATTAAATCGTAATTTTGAAAATTCTTAAAATATTGTTCAGTCTAAAAGACGCTAATTATTAATACTTTCTGATTTAAAATCCACGGATTCCGGTTCAAATTGTTCATTAAATTTTTTATTCGTCGGTTACAACTTAATAGTAAAACTTATAATAAAACCTACCTTCCATAACATAAACGATGCTGCCAACGTCGCCCTCCTTGATGATGAGGCTGCCTGCTGCATATTCGACAGGATACATGCAGTCCACAATCTCGCGGATCTGTGTCATCTCCAGATTCTTCATGAAATCGTTGTCCAGGATCGCACTCTTTATCAACTCCCGTGATCTGTAATAAAAAAAACGATGCATGTTTTAATGTACAGGCGTAAAGTATGAAACTTCATACCATAGACTTTTCGAAATAATGGTGCTAATTCTGTTGTAACAGAACTTAACTAAATATAGCCTCTCTCTATCATTATTTAATGTCAAACGCCAAAACGAGATAGCAAACATTTATTGCGAGTACCAACTTACATTTGTGTTAAATGGTTCAAAAAAATGTTTTTGCGTATCTTTAGTGCATATGTTCTGAGATCGCGTCTAAATCTTTTAATTTTGACGTTTCTAAACAATGAAACTGACGGCAACAAGATTGTAGCTATCTCGTTTTGGCGATCCATATTACGAAAAAAAGGGAGAGTGTGGGTTTGGTATAGATTCTATATTTCGACCGCTAGATGTCATTATAATAAATAAACTTCCCAATTGGGATTAAAACCGTATCAGTACAAATATAATTCACATGGAATACGTAAACCTCGTTTTATATACTATGATGGACTTCCGGTCCCAAGGTACGCTTTTGGGGACTGGTAATATATACAGAGAGCAGGATTGTTTGCGACCGGAAATGGACGCATAAATATAGCAACTAGTATCATTATGAAAATGATATTTCACACATAAAATAGATAGATCTTATTCATTCTGCCGTTTAACTCAATAGGTGATGAATTCCTTATTCCTAAACCTTCAATTTAGTAGGATTTAAGTGATAAGTAACATGCGATTTTACAGTCTGAGCTCCCCAAACTTTTTTGTCTTTTTTATCTCTTAGACCACTTGCCATTTTTTCAGTTTTGGGTAGACCCCCTGCTTAGCTAGTATTAATTTTTTATCAATTCATCAACTTTAAATGTGTTTTTACAGCTGGCATGGATCCTTGAAGGTCATCGTTGAGAAGTATGTTATTATTGGGTGCCGTAGTTTAGATTTGAAAAAAAAAGTATATTTCATCGTATATTTTTTTTCAGTATATTATTTTCTGTACGACTAACCAAAAGCCATAATCATTAAATATGAATGTATATACATATATGATACATTTTACGGGACCCCTTTTTAGCTGGGCATGTATGGCCAAATCAAAAGTGCTGAAAGCGGTATCGAGATGTGCTTAAGTTTTTATCGAGGATGACGCCGAGAAGTCTTTAAGCATTATTCACTATTGCCTGTACTTACAGATTAAGCTATCCAAACTCAGATGATAAATTCACTACGTGAGTGTTTATATATTTATTTTTTTATTAATTAAGTACTTACACAGGTTAGATCAAAGAAGAAAACGGAATACAATATACTAATTAATGGTCCAGACAATAACTCAAAAACAATGTACATAAGATGATTAAACGTAACAAGTAACTAAATAAAGAAAATTTGTGTAATAATATCACAACACGCAGATGCAATTATAGCAAGGACACAAGTTGTTTAATATATGATAGATGAATTTGTTCAAGATACTTTAAAAAAGGCGTGACAATAGTTTCACAACTACCCTCTGCACCAGTTATATATACTAGTTATATTCCTCTATATAAACAATGATTTCTTGACCACTTACACTGATTCAATAATGATATAGTAAGTACCATTACCATTCCAAGAGTAATTTTCTCTAAGATAACTATATTTACTAAGGTAATTTTAGTAAGTACTCTATCAACTATAATGAAAATAACCTCTAAATTATTCAAGATTAAACTCATAAAGCTGGCCCGACTACCTATTTCCGTGATACAACAATTACTCGTCGACGCAGTAAGGACACGATATTTATTATTGAAAAACAATAGGTAAGGAAAATGGATTATGATAGTAAATAGGATATAATTTTACGTTATAATAATAATAATAATTTATTCATGAAGGAACACAGCCTCATACTGTGTATTGTTTATTAATAGATTTGTTTGACTTTAATACATAAACTAGACAGTGGCCATGGTAAATAACAAAAGCTATCAAAATTGATCCATTCGTTTGGGAGCTACGAGACCACAGACAAACACACACGTCAAACTTATAACACCCCTTTTTGGGTCCGGGGTTAAATTCAATACAAATCACTGGTAAATCTAATGTTTATTGATATAATTATTCGAAGTGTTTTCATAATTATCCCATCTGCTGTTCCATTGCAAGGTACTCAGAATGAAAAGGATTGTACCACAGTCATCTACACTGGCCTAATGCGGATAGGTAGACATCACCCGCCGCCGAGGAAATCTTACAGACATGTAGGTTTCCTCGCGATATTTTCCTTCGCTGTTCGAAACGAGTGATAATTGATTATTAAATTATTAATACGCACATGATTTCGAAAAGTCAAAGGTTGGATTCGAACTTGAAATCTTAGACGTGGCGTGAATAGTTATACCACTAGGCTATTAAGAGTAGTTCAATTGTTAGTAACTATTATTATATTTGTATTAACAATAGATACAGAGCATTGAGTTCAGCATTTGTTGTTGGTTCGTAAAACATTAAGTAAAGAATAAGTAACATTAAGTAATATGTAACATTTTAGTAAGCCCTGAAAGATACCTAGACACTTGTCAAAATGCCCAAATAACTTTTGTTATTTTTCTTCCTGACGTTTGTGACCGCTTTCCGGCTCATCTATGATATTTCACTTTACACAGTCATCAACATCCCCGGGGGTGACATTTATAATTATCATCACCATCAACATCAGACCTTAGAAGCCCCCCCCCCCCCAGCGCTGGTTAAAGAGCCTCCTCCTTAAAAAGGAGGGATTTGCTATAATTTCCACGCTTGGCAGGCGTCTCGAAGATCGCAGTAGATTTTGATTGAATAACACGATAACGCTGGCGTAACGTTGCCCGTTTCCTGGTACATCCCTTATCTGGTTCTCACAGCATGAGTGCTGTGAAATGGAGAAATGGAGAAGAGAAATAAGAATATTAGCTGTCATATATATTGTGTTCAATGACATGAAACAATTTTTACAACGACCGAGATCGTGACCCAAAAATGATCATATCACGATATCTGCCTTCGGCGCCCTCTCTCGGTCGGCACACGACGTTGCCAAATCGTGTATTCATGCTATTATCGATATGGAACGGGTTGAATCTTGCAGACGGACGTTCAAATCAGAAAATCTCTTGCTTGTTCCTTGTATTTACATATACGAGATCGCTAAATTTGTGAAGTTCAACTCGTCCCTTTTTGAGCTAAATGACAACACCAGTAAAAGGAAAATCACACAGTTGCCAATGAAAATGCCTACAGCGAGGCTAGAGTTATCTCGAAATAATTGCCTGTATATGGCTCCACTTAGATTACGTTGCCACAATGGATCATAGACTAAATATCCAAACAATTTTGTTGTGAATTATGGAAAATATTGGTATTTAAGAGTTTTTTGTGTACAATTTATTAGGTTTTAAATATGGTCTGCTAGAAAACTGACCGACATGCATGTCTATGCTGTATGTGCTCTCTGACGCCGGCGTAATAATATCTTTTTATGGATGCTGTGAAAACCAACTACGGGATGTATCATGATAACGGGTAGTAGCGATATCCTGTCAATCAAAATCTACTGCGATATCCAAGACGCCAGTTAAACAATTTTAATTTATTGCAAATCCCTCTATTGTTAAGGAGGAAGTCCAAGTTCAGCAGTGGATTTTCAAGGACTGAAGATGACGATGATGATTATTTAATGTTTTTTTTATTTCGAAGCTTTTGTTTAGGATTGACCCGATGATTAAATACAGATGATAATGTTGCACATCTGTATATAAAATTCAGTCTCATGGAAACTGGAGTTATAGTACTATGCTTCTCAGGTAAAGATATCGCTCATCCAATAGAACAATGACGTAATAACATTTTTGCAATTTATCAGAAGAAGCGTTTCAGTTTAAAATTGGATTATACCCATTTTGTAAATCATATCGATTATCATGATTTTATAATTTCATTTATAGAGTATTATTATTAATAAAGAGCATTCTCAAAAAAATCCACATTAAACAACAAATCATCCAAATTAAACACAAAATAAAATTTTAACTTTTTTGCAGTTACGTCATTATTCTATTGGATGAGCGATATGAGTTGCTCACCCAACTCAGAATCGTATATCCGTGAACTGGAGAAAAATATCATCATCGTCAGCATGTGGCAGTCCACTGCTGGCCGTAGGCCTCTCCCGAGGTACTCCACTTGGCCCGATCTTCGGCTGCACGCATCCTGTAGCTGCCAGCCATTTGCGCAGATCGTCGCTCCATCTAGCCCCGGTTAGATAGAGCGACGATTCTATAAGCGTATACATTTGCCCAAATGCGAGCTCCGCGGAGAAAAATATATAGATAGCTGTATAGTAACGATAAATTACTTATACGGAACTATATAACGGATAATTAATATGTTTACATTCCAATAATAGCTATACTCCATCTCTTCCTGTGTGTGTTGTATCAGCTAAAGGATAAATATCGGCTAAGAGATGCAGTTATCCTGCGATTTGAATCCCATCCACTGCGATTTTTAAGATCGAAATTTTTGTGCAGCGCTGGATTTTTTCCATTCCGACATGTATACGAGTAAAGTAACTCCGACATTATAAAATAAATGTCCATCCTTTAGGAGTCTCCTAATGGGCAAATAGGTAGGCACAGATTGCATCATAAAGTTCGCCAAGTCATCCAGTTAGCTGCTAAATTGAGATTCAATCTTGATACGCGCAGAGTTAATTTCAGTTAGCCTCTAATTTGCAATCAACTAGTTGCCTAAATTTCTTCTCACTCTAAGGTGACTGTCATCAAATTTGTTACATCAACAACACAACAAATTGTATCATTACATCATTATGTCAAAATGTCAAATGGAATGTCATAAATTTGAGTCACGAAGTCATTGCATCGTGACAGAGCCGCGGGCGAGGACAGGCCGTATATAAAGTTTGTAAGTAATTATACCAAATGGGAGCAACGAAGGCACACCGGCTAACACAAGTCGACCTCGGACGATGCCTAGCGATGCCTGTACTGAGAAGAAATCCAATCATTAGATGCAATGACTGTAAGTGTCAGTGTTCAAATTCACGCCATTGATATCTTTAACCAAATGAAATGTGCTCCTGATTCAAAGTTTTATAAATTTTAATGTAAAAGTTATTAGAAAATTAATAACCCCTTAATTTGTGCCAGTGCTCGAATTAACTCCACTAAGTAAATTCGATCATTCGAGCTGAACAGGCCAAACTGTGCAATGATTCCCGAGGTCGGGCGCAAGGACCAAGGCGGACGCCGCACAGTTTTTAGTGGATGCGATCCTCACATAACCGTCGTGATGTGCCCTCGGCGCGGCGGTATGGGTCAGCCATTTTCTGTGCGTAAAAAGAGGCGAAGCTGTGCACACTCGAGATAATTCGAGCAGCATTGTAATTTATGCTGCTATAATTTTTCACACTCAAATATAATTGAGTATTGAAAATAACAACGTGAAAGCTAAGAAAAAAGTTTTATTGATATTTATCATTTACATATGTTGTAAGTTACAACACTAATTTATTCAAAAATAAAATATATATAGCTTTTAACCATGGAACAAAAGCGCAGAATATATCAAACTTGTCTTGAACATTACATCTCTCCTTCCTTCATAGATAAAAAAATATTTTTTTTTATCGGTTTCTTTTTTCAAAAAATCTGTACGTTAAGGGGTTAATATAATAAATAAAAAACAAAAAGTCTACATTGGGTAGTCTTATTGCAATATGCGATCCCTTACCGACAACCTTTGTATTGACAGGATTCATAGCTAGATATTGTGGTGCAACTGTACTGTGCATATTTATTTGAAATGATATAACAAAATGAATATACTATATTAAAAATACGTATTAAAAATACGTACTATGCATATACAATAACGATAGATTCAATAAAAAAATGCAATGACGATTTCAAGTTTAGAGCTCTCATACCCAGCTAATTATTTCCAAAAGATGCATGAAATGGATTTGTATTTGGCATAAGAAAATATATGGTTAAAAGTATCCCCATAGCTTGTAAACAACAATTAACGGTTAATTAAAATCTTAGTTTTAAATGTTTTAATCTGTTTAAAGCACTGCTATTTATTTAATACTGCTATTGTTTAAAGCTGAAACTCGTATCGTGTCGATTTTGTAAGAGTAAAATAAATAGTACCTCATTAAGTTTTCCTGTTATCATATTTATGAAAGTTTAGTAAAGAGATTGCTTAACTTTCATAACAATA
Source organism: Thaumetopoea pityocampa (assembly GCA_017165845.1). Taxonomy (NCBI): domain Eukaryota; kingdom Metazoa; phylum Arthropoda; class Insecta; order Lepidoptera; family Notodontidae; genus Thaumetopoea; species Thaumetopoea pityocampa. Next base: position 16,898 of record WUAW01002055.1, on the reverse strand, counting down.
CATGATAACAATTATTATACTGAATCAAACTGGTATAACTGTACCAACAATTAAACTATACTTATACTTTTATATGGGATAAAAAACTGTAACTTAAGTTGAGAAATTAGAATCCTACTAAATCAAAGTGACGGGTATGTCAAAAGGTACGCTCCAATTATAAGCTAATTGGAAAAATCCATATTAGATAAGTAATAATTCATATAAATACATGTACATGTTCTATTTCAGAAAAATGCGAAGAAACTGTTACAAAAGGGCTTGAAACCATTACACTTAAGTTACTTACTTGTGACTCTTAGGTATTTTGATCAGTTTCATTTCATGGTCTTGAGATAAAGCTGATAGCGGTTCCGCCGATATAGCAGTTCTCTTCAAACGCAATTCGCCAACGGGATAAATCCTGGTGTTCTCAACCCCAGGGGTCTTCATAGCGAAACATTCTTCGTCGTCCGTACCATTTCTATGACTGTCTATTATTTGTCTCGTCAAAGGTTTCATGACCTGTCTGAACTTGTCTATTTCGTTTTTGAGATACCTTATAGTTGCATCTTTATCGTCGATCTCATTTTCTAATAGAGCTATTATTTTATCTCTTCGTTTCAATTCTTCAGTTTTCTCAAACACGAGTCTTTTCATTTCCAGATACTTCTTCTCCAATTTATAATTTTGATCCATTTGGCACGGCTTTGTATGTGTTTGCGCCATTTTTCACTGAACAATATTATTATTTGTACGAAAAAAATTCTCAACAATTAATGTATTTTCACATATTAACTATAAAATTAATACAATATACGGTGTTGTGTGTCGAACGAGTGCGCCAAGTAACAACTGCTGGCGTTATCAATAAACCTATCATCGAACAGATAAAATTAAATACATATATTTGTGTACTAAGACATTCCAAAATAATGTTTAGGTTTACACAGCCAGGCCAATATTCATGATGTGATTTATCTAATATTATGACAATATTTTGATGGTATGTATGTATAGGTCGATATGTATAGACAATGACGTATAAGTCCGTCGTTATATGAAATGTAACGATTGATTGTTTCGTTTATAAGTCGACCAACCTACAGTGACTCAACTACCAAGTAACTTTTGACATTCTCACCTCATCTTAGTACACGTAAATGTACCCGCTGACCGTCATTGCGGTTTAGGTTTTCATTAAATTAGATTAACACTTAATATTTATGACTAATATCATGAGAAATAGCAAAAACATTAAACATTTCCTGAGCAAAATGCCCGTGGCGAGGACGCCATTAATATCTGTTTGATTAAAATTTAAACATTATCCTTGAACAGTGTCAGCATAGTCGATTTTATTTATTAGGATGTTATGAATTTGGGCAAATGAAAATCACATAGCTATATAAAAATGTGTTTTATGATTTAAGCATTACGAATAATGTTTTTTTTTTCATATAGCGAAAACTTGTTTAAATTAGTAATTTATTTATATTATCGACTCATTTTCTCATATTCAATCTAGTTCCAAATAAGGATTCATTGGTGCTGATTCTGTTGTAACAGAACTTAATTTAGTCCCTCTCTATCTTTATCTAATGTCAAATGCTAAAGCGAGATAGCTACAATTTTGGTGCTGTCAGTTTCGTTTAGAAACGTCAAAATTAAAAGATTTAGACATGGTCTTGGAACATACGAACTACGAGTTAAGATGCGCAAAAACGCATCATTTTTTTGACAGAAACGTAGGTCGGTCGGTACTCGCTAGCCCGCCCGAACCGCGGATGACTGCTCACGTGATTCCCGCGCTCGGGCGCAAGGGCCAAGGCAAACGCCGCACGGTGTTTAGCGGGTGCACTCCACACATAACAGTCGTGCTGTGCTCTCTGTGCGGCGGTATGGGTCAGCCATTTTCTGTGCGTAAAAAAGGGTCGGTACTCACTATAAGGGTCTGCTATCTCGTTTTGGCGTGTCTTGGGTACTAGACAACTATATACTTATTTGTAAATCTAAATGCTAATATTCATATATATATAGATACAGTGATCCCCCTTAATCGACGAAAGTGTATGAAAAGATGTATGGATGTGGATGAAGCGAGAGAGATGTGTCAGGAGGATACCGGCGTGAGTGTATGAATGTATATGTAGATACAGTATATCGGTGGTCTAGTGATGCTAGACATGACTCGTGATCAAAGAATAGTAAGTTCGATCCGGTCACGTACTACTGAGTTTGGAAAAGTCATGGAGAAAAAAGTTCGTGAAGAAACTGGCATGGTGCATGGGTGTCTACAGTCTACCAAGCCACACTAGATCAGCGCGGTATACTGCGGCCTAATCCACTTCCTGATTAGAGGAGGTCTGTGCCGTTGTTGGGGTTTGAAAATGATAATATAGACAAACATACATGAATAATATCTTTCTTTGAAACTTTTATTGTGTATCACCAAAAATTGATTTACTCATACTTTTATAACAGAAAATATTATTAAGAAGGTATTTTGTTTAAGGCAGATACCGATTGACATATCAGAGATGATATGAAATGAAATTTATTCTTTCGCCACCATAAAAAGGTAATGTTAATACAAGATATAAACATAATGGTTCTAAAATATACAAAAAAAAATTAACCGCTAGCCGCCAAATTAGGTAGACCTATATGATATATCTCTAGGTAGAGATGGAATAGTTTCTGAACATATAAACCGTTTTGGAACATCACGCATATCCGGTACGTTAGTGAGTTGCTAAGTAGGTACGTATACATATGTATATAGATGTATACGTCCGTACGTATATGCACGTATGTATAGAATATTAAATACACTATCATAAAATTGTTAAATGTCAAATATTCAAAAATCAAAGATATTTAAAAACAAGCTACTCAGATTGACTAATTAAGGGCTTCTGAAACCAAATCCGTCTATGTTTGTTTGTTCGGGCTTCACACAGAAATCAGCGGGTAGATTTTGGTTAAACTTTTACAGTCTTAAAGATACTATTCCGACTTAAATACTGTAGCATATTTTATCAAAATCGGTCTAGTAAAATTGAAGATACAGCTTGATCCCTGTTTTAGTAGCCGCCATTAAGGTACGAGAGGTCAAGTAAAGTTGGTTCAAGGGCTTTTTTATTTAAGTCTATGATTGTGTCGAGATTTCTCATGTAGCGAAAAACCGACATTCATGCGGGCGGAGCCACGGGCAAAAGCTAGTTTTAAATAATCACGAGACTGGAGTGTTTTTCAACAATACTCGAACATTGCCGTCAGAAATGCTTTTCATTGTAATGATTGACAATTTGTTTAGACATATGTGCTTACGTCTGGCTGTTTTAACATTCGTCACGTCTTACTTTGCTACTGTGTCCGTCGGAAAACTCATTGTACTTCAACAACCAAATGTTAAGAATTGTACTGAATGAGGAGTATTTATTTTATGTCTTAGGACCGGTTCGTTCGCGTAGGTGATATAATGTCGTAAAGGTCATTCAACTAATAATAACTTTCAAAGTACAGATAAGGTCGGTACGATAATAGTACCTACCATAAGGAATTTGGACCATGACATGGTTATAAAATTGTGTACATTAATTAATCAAATATAATTAACCGAATTTTTAGAGGCATCCCTATAGCTGTTCAAATATGGATAAATGCATTAGACTTCATTAAAACATAGACATCTACTAATAGTTTTGCATAAAAGATTTAAAATAATACGAATGGTCGGTCCTAACACCAAAAATTATTTCTTACAGAAAACCATTGACTACAGAGAATTATTCAGGATAAATTTGGCATCCCGTTAAATTTAACTTGCAAGGGTGATTGTGAAGGATAAAAGTTTCGAACGAAGAGCGTTTAAGAGTCACTAACACTATACTACGCAAGACATTTTAAGTATATCTTTATGAAATACTAGCTTTTGCCTGCGGCTCCGCCCGCGTCAATGTCGGTTTTCTGCTACATGGGAAATGCCGACACAATGAAACATTTATATAAAAAGCCTAAAAACTACTATTACTTGACCTCTTGTACCTTAATGGTGGCTACTAAAACAGGGATCAAGCTGTATCTTTAATTTTACTCGACCGAATTTGATGAAACATACCGCATTTAAATCTGAATAGTAGCTGTAGATTGTAATAGTTTAAGCAAAATCTACCCGCTGGTTTTTACGTGAAGCCTGAACAAACAAACAAACATCGACGGATTTGGTCGCATTAGTCGATCTGAGTAGTTCAAATTTTATAATAGTATAGAAAACCATTAACCACTTTTGACCTCTCGTAGCTTAGCGGCGACTACTGAAACAGGGATTAAGTTGTATCTTTAATTTTACTGGACCGATTTTGATGAAACATGCTCCACTATTTAAGTGCGAATAGTATCTTTAAGGCTGTAACAGTGTAACCAAAATTTAACCGCTGGTTTTTACGTGAAACCCGAACAAACAAACAAAATAACATCGACAGCTTCGATTTCAGAAGCCCCTTAATTAGGNGAGTAGTTCGTTTTTAAATATCTTTGATTTTTGAAAATTTGACATTTAACAATTTTATAATAGTATAGATTCCTTGTTGGCGCCTCAAAAAATCACCCTGAGCACCTCGTGCTCGAAATAACACCAAATCACAGAGAGGTACTACAAAAATTTATAAAATTTACTCCGCCAAAAGAGGCTTCTTATTATCTATACATATAATCTTCTTCTTCTATACATATAATAAAATCGTAAACGAGTCGTGTCTGTACAATGAATATTTTTTCAAAAAAACCATCCATACAGGTTGTAGTTATGTTACGGGAGCCAAAAATATAGTTTTTAGAAATTTTGTCTGTTTGTCGGTTTGTCTGTGCGTTTGTGCACGCTAATCTCAGAAACGGCTGAACCGATTTGAATGCGGCTTTCACTGTTGCATTGTGGTAAGCTTCCCGTAACATGTAGTGTTTGTTTCATTCCAATCGGTCCACAAACAATAAAATTATAACAAGTTAATTGAAATAATACGCGATATTCTAGAAACGCTGTGTATAGACACAGCTCGTTTACAATTTAATTATATGTATAAATGTGTTCCTTATCTTCATATAAACTTGCGATAATCGTTTTAAGAAAAACAGTCAAAATTTTAACTAAATCGACCGAAGCGCGTTCAGCAAGCTTCCTCTAGCATTTGGTGTTTGTTTTATCTATCATTTATCATTCATTCTTATTAAGATTGGAGAAAATAATTTATGTATAATTTCGCTCCTACCGAATGCCCACGCGGACGGAGTCGCGGGCACAGCTAGTATTGTATATAAGACACTACAATTATTTATTTCAATACTCTGAAAAAAGTACTAATATATAATATTAGATATAATCTTTCTTAATACTTTTGGGCTATACTAAAATTATAATGTGATGTTCGAAGAGCCAATTTTTTTTTATTAATACTCATTATATCGTTTCTGATTAGAATACAATACTCGCACCAAATGTTCTCTCGCGTAACGAATTCATTACAATTTTTTTAGAACTTTACGAACATGAAGCGTTTGGATGATCTCATTGAATTTTGATTTCCATGTCAAAGACCCCAAGCGTGCTTGAAAAACTAACTCATGTTCAATGAGGGGACTCGTTTATGACGTCAGACGGTTACGGGTCATTGTAATTTATATACTCCTCTCTGTTAAATTGCGACGGTAACAATATATTTGTTAGTTCCAACATTAATTGTTTACGATTATTATTAGCTTTGACTGCAACAATTGTTTCAGCAATTATAAGCCAGTACTTGACTCCAATCGCACCTGATGATAAGTGGCGATGTAACCTGTGTTGCTAAAACGTACTAGCTTAAGCTAGTAATAAATAAAGTGTAAATAAAGTGTAATAAAGTGAATAGGTTTTTATTAATAAAAACCTATTCACTTTATCTTAAAGACACCTAACATTATAATCGAACGGAAATACTGACGCAGGAAGACTATTCTATTCTTTGACTGCACGTATTATGAATGTAGAAGCAAATCACTTTATACGGGTGATGGGGATATCGAGGTAGGCGTGACAGCGCGCCGTTCGTCTCGTAGTTCGATGGTAATATTTAATCCGATGGTAACATTGACAAAGCAAATTTATAAGACGAGTCTGAATGGGTAAGTCGGTAGTGTCAACTCAAGCGAACGTATTTCGATCAAATTGAAGTCATGTTGAAGAAAGGTCAGGTTAGGAGTACCCACAACCGACGATTTTTTATGTAAGCGTTGATAAAAATAGAAGAAGCGAAAGATGTATATCGGTATCGTGGTAAGTGGAAAGGAGGTAGATTCTGCTTACCCCAGAGGAATAAAGGGCGTGACTGTATGTGTGTATGCACTCCACGCACTACCGGACTTGCGCTTCATACAGCATAACCAGTTAACCCGGTGTGAAATACGGGCTTTAGCTAAGATTCCAACTTTTCGGCAGCCAATTTAGCCCTAGACTTTATGAAACGCCCAAAGTTGAGATCAGCTGAAATCTCCTTTCGTAGTAATTGAAGTCGACTGTTATATTCCAAAGATACTCGGTGGAAAGTAGGAGCCAAGGTGAACGAACTCCTTCTGGCGGGGAACAGACAGCCTGCCTTTAGTCTAATGAACGATCACGGTATCAGATGCCATCAGACTTGTTGCAGTGTTAATCTCAGCAATAACTACATTTGAAAAGCCGAAGATTATGACGCAAAATTCCAGAGGGTTGTGTCCCGGACAAAAAGATGATAATGATAATTTAACAATTATGTTAAGGATTATCGCTTATTCCAAAATCAGCTCTTCATGCCGCTTCGACATATTGTTACAATATTTATCTACGTACTTACAGATACTTATTGATAGATTAGATATTACATTATCATCGATTACATTACATGGCCTGCATTTATATTAAATGGGTGCAACTACAGTCTCGGTGTAAACATAAGATAGTCCGTTCATAAGAGCACATCTATTAACCACGACCTAGACCTATTTTCTTCAATTTTGGACGAAAGCCCAGTACGTTCAGCTACGTTAGGCTTAATATTATTATACGTTTTTGTAACATCTTCATTTTAATATTTTTTATGAAAATGTAAACAAAACTAAAGTGATTCGGATGTTTGTAAATTTCTAGAATTTTGACTATTTATAGAAAATTTAAATCTCAATTCGGCAACAAATTATACCATATATTTCATGTATATATTTATATTTTTTACACGTAAATGTAACTTGTTTATTAGTTTAGTGCTAAATTAATATCTTTTTAGTTCTCTAACCATATTAAATACATATTTTAAAGGAAATGTTATATATTCTTGTTAGGATTATTGAAATTAAATTTCAAAGTTATAAAATGTACAAGTAATATCTACTAAAGCCATGTTATTAGGTTGCGTCATTTCACGAAAGCCTGCTATGCCATAATTATCAGTCAGATAATCTATTTCGTCGCAGCAATGAATTAACTGTGTAGAATTATTTGTTATTCAACTATTCGTATAATACTACTATTACATACCTCTACTATTACGTATGACTTTAAACAGCTGACTGTAATTAATTCAAAGAACATTAAAATGTGTAATGATAATAATGTACGTAAGAATAGACGATGATGACGCGGTGATCTAGCTCAAGAAGGCAAAAGCCAGCAAAAGACAAGAGGTCCATGGTTATTATTATTTGGCATCTCTTATGGTAGATAAATAGGAAATATACAATGCAAATTTGTCCAAAAACCACATTGTGAAATAGAAATCTAATATGGGAATAGCCCCTAAAAAAATTTTGGCTAAAGATAAAACTGTCAAAATGGAACTACGTAACTTTATGATACTGATAGTCTACTTTGACATCATTTTCTCGTAAGACTCGTAGTTTTTTCATAGTATGACAAATATAAAACGCATACTATGAAACTGTGCAGGAAGGCTAAAAAGAAATTGTACCTTTCGGAGTTTGGCTCACCCGTGAGCTGATTTTTCTATAAAAGCAGCTTGCTGACTAAGACAGACCGAAATTTCAAAATCAGTTATTGAAGAGGCATATAAACAAAGATGCCCTAAAAATACCATAGATCTAAGTGTGTCAAAGTTCTCACTTCGGCTAATAATGGTCGCTTAAAATACCCGTATGTAGGAATATTGTTTTGAAAATTGATTACATATTACTGTCGTCATGAGTTACATAAAAATCGACTAAGTACTCTGTTAATTCAGTCCAGTATTTTATTAATTGAAGGTTACCGAATCGACTTACTTAAATATGAAAATATCCAAAAAATGGTCAATACAACTAATAATTGTGCCTAACTTTTTAAATCCTGTCTATAACTAAGTCAAGGTAAGAACCTTAACGGAAATGTACCATCAAATCTACTGGTATATTTTAGTAACTAATAACCATGTGGTAAATTAAATTTATAAATAAAAACAACATGATGCAGATGTAGAAATTTATAGCAGTAATTTCATTAACCACATACAGGGAGAATGCGAGGTGAGCATTAGTGATATATAAGCAACTAAATATACTACAAAATCAGTGTAGCTACCGAACGAGATACCGCAGCTAATTTTTATCTAAAGACAGGATAATCTCTCGTTTTGCGTCACAATGGTAACGGCTAAAGTTGACAGACTAAGTTTAATGCTATTTACACTGGTTGACGTTATCGCGACAGATTTGAAGCTACCAAAACCATTAGGTTAAACGCATGTTGATGGAGTAATGACATCATAGTTATAGTAAGTGTATCATCATGGAATAAAATGAGCAATTTTCTAAACCGATTTAAATATTTTGTTGATGTTTATAATAATTATGTAAAATATCTGTGCATTAACAGTACAATATTGATTATAGTAAGAATTACAAAGACTCCGGCTGTGATTCAATACACAAGAGCGAGAAGATATGGCAGGCCATCGCCCCATTTTTGCAAGATATTCTGCATCAAGAAGGGAAGATGTATTTCTCCCAAGAAAGCTGGTCCAGGAAAACTGGTCCAGGGTCCGTTAAAGCCGTGACAGAATGATTACATGATGACGGCTTCGGCAAAATGGGCTAAAGAATATCACACGTGTGGTTTCAGTGCGTACATAAACTCTGAGATATGTCCAACAAAATAAAATAAACAACAAAGGCCATTTCAGTTCCCATAATAACAAAGCAGATATAAATGTTTCTCTAGTTGCAATATATAGTACCGCCATTAAAAAGCTAGTTGTGTCTACATGAAGTCATAACGATATTGTTTAATCCTCATCAATCCACTGATTCCTTAAAATATTTATCAACAGAGTTATGAATTGTTATTTATATCTTATCGTAAATTTATTGCTATATTTACTTCGTTTTACCTTCGTTATCAAAAATTTGACTGGTAGCGAATGCCCCTGGCGTTTAGTGCGTTTTTACATATATACTGTACGAAGCGTAAATAAATAAAGATATTTAGTTTTTAATAAGCAAGAATGACTGTTAGATTTTTAGTATGCATTAGATACTGACGGGACTACGCTAGAACTATAAATAAATATTGAAAAGAGAATATTTCCGCCCACAATCCGTATCTCAAATCATTAATCATTTGAATATGCTGAGAAAACTTCCGAAGAGCGTTTTACGCTTCCTATATTTAGTTCAGCTTAAGCAAATATTTATGAGAATATTATACAAAATGTATGAAGGTCAAATTTTAATGCGATTTTAAAAGTGTGTATTAGTACAGACTGAGTCCAATTAAAAAGCTCGTTAAAATTAGCAATTATGCAAAACCTTGACACATATTTTATTTGAAAAAATTTGCATCTGTCACGTTATTTTTTTTTTAAACACCAACACTGCAAATCGATGACACAAGTGTTAGAAAATAGCGTGGCGACATAATTCGTCAGTTATTTTGGTTTCTGTGCGCTGCCGCGTTGCTGTTGCGTCGAAGTTGACAGACGTTGTCAAAAACGGTTATATGTTCATTTGTCAAAATCGTAATATTTATTTTGAAATACAACTTAAGATATGTATATGAGAGAACTGAGAATTCTCATATACGAGAATTCTCAGTTCTCTCGTTTTTCTAAGTGCACGTAATCTACAAGTACTTTTGCGAAACATTTTTATTAAAAGCCCTTCTCAAAACCTCATTAGTGAGAGTGGTGAATTTATCTTCACGATGACTGGTTGCTTAATCAATTTTTGTATACCTATATAAAATAACTTTAGAGCTGTTTACAATTTCAAATTACTCTTATATATCTAAAAGTATTAGGTATGTTTAATTCCATGCGATTTAGAGGAAAATTCTTTCTATAGCGTTTCTGTTATATAAAAAAACAAACATTTTCTCATTAAATCTAGCATTGTTTGTCCTAGATCATTTTATTTCAATCACTACATCACGAGTACAACAGCGACAATAGTATTCAATGCAAATCGTCCGGAAGTATTCACTATGACAGTGGACTGAATAGGAACGTTGCACTTATCAATAGGTAAGTATGAACTTTTTATAAGCAATGAAGATTCAACCAAACGAATTAATGTAGACTTCACAAAAGAGCAGCTGATTTATAAAATATTGTATTCATTATAAGACAAAAACGATTAAAAGCAACAGCTTATATCTATAGCAATAATTTCTTGTTCAGGGTCAGGGAGTACTTAGTCTTTTAGCCTGTCCGGCAAATAGACTTAAGTATACGGGTAATCGACCCCGGCCCCCCGAGCTACTACTGTCTCTTCTTACTCCTTCCGAGATAGTAGTATCCTTTTCCCAAATTCCATACTATACACCTTTCCTACCTCAACGTCTTTCCTTTCCTTTCTTTTCGTGGGAACGCAATTTTTAATGACTTTTTAATGCTGTTGAACCTTAAAATGGCGGCGTCGTGGTTCGCCACCCGACACGTCTCGTTTCCCGCGGGGGCGAAAAGTGGGCTACGGCTATCCACCTTGCTCATAGCAAGTGGAAATAAGTGGTCTCTGTCTACACCAATTCTTCGGTAGTATAGTGGTCAGTATACCCGCCTGCAACGCGGGAGACCGGGATTCGATTCTCCGCCGGAGAGCCAGGGAAAAGGGCGTGAGTATATGTATGTATGTATGTAATTTCTTGTTTGTAAATTTACGTTCTTTGTAAATTATTTCACAAACGTCGTAAAGTTTGACAAAATTGTAGGAAGGATTTAGGAAGAAATCAATACCACGGTATAGTCAATCCCGATGCAAAAGTTTCTTGGAAGAGACAAATTTTATAGATAAAACCGATTATCAATATATGTATGTCTTTCATTTACTTCTCTATTTATTTTAGTCACTTAATTGTCAATAAAATATTACCGATTAACACTAATTGACTTTTAAACATTTATTAATTTTCACCTATTTTGTGATACTATATTAACTTCTATAAATTTAAACTAAAAATCCAAAATTAATATCCGGCAAATACTATAAAATTTGCTAATGCACGAATTGTGATTTACGGATTATCTAATTGAGCTTCTAGGTTCTTTAAGATTGGTTTAACGTAGTCATATTAAAGATTAATTAAATAGGATGATATTGAATATGTCGTATGAGATAAAAATCACTGTTGTGGTTAACGCTGATAATATGTGCCGAAGGTTGTACTTATTAAAATCGACGATGTGTAAATATCTTGGTTCAGGTATCAGTTAAATATATTTTACACGTACTAATATTTAACACTAAACCTACCAAAGCGGTCAAATGACCGCTTTTGAGAATTTAATCAAAACGTTTTCTATTATTATTATACGATAATTATTTTGTGTTTTATTGCCTACGTTAAATTCTGTATTATTTATAATCAATAAAAACATACATACATAAATTCACGCCGGTATCCCATAAGGGTAGGCAGAGACCACAGTTTGCCACTTACTACGATCCTGACACAGCTCTCTCGCCTCATCCACATCG
>WUAW01002051.1:7448-29608 GCA_017165845.1 Thaumetopoea pityocampa | reverse complement strand
GAGGATACTACTATCTCGGAAGGAGTAGGAAGAGACAGTAGTAGCTCGGGGGGCCGGGGTCGCGTACACGTATACTAAATCTATTTGCCGGACAGGCTAAAAGACTAAGTACTCCCTGACCTATATGTATTTAGAATATACAATATATCTATTATAAAATTGTTAAATATCAAATTTTCAAACATCAAAGATATTTAAAAACTACTCAGATCGACTAATTAAGGCTTCTGAAACCAAATCTGTCGATGTTTGTTTGTTTGTTCGAGCTTCACGCAAAACCAGTGTAGATTATGCTCAAACCGTTACAGTTTTAAAGGTACTATTCCGACTTAAATAATACGGCATGTTTCATCAAAATCGGTCATGTAAAATTGAAGATACAGCTTGATCCCTGTTTTAGTAGCCGACGTTAAGGCTTTTTATATAAATCTATAATTCTTTCGGGATCTCCCGTGTAGAGGAAAACCGACATTGACGCAGGTTAAGCCGCAGGCGAAAGCTAGTATTTTGTATTCGTGCACCGGGACGCGACCACATCACAACGCTGCCTGTCAGCGACGTCGGCTGTTGCGACGCGCGCGCGTGTAGACGTTACTGAGTGAAAACTGCGCAGTAAAAATGGAAGGCCTTTGATGAACAACAAGCTGAACAAACACGGTGTGACGTTGCACACGAAAGGACACCGACATACTATCATCTATTGATACCCGACATTGTCCTACATTAATTACTGATAAAATTATATCTTATAATTAAATAACTTCCCACTTAACACTTTAACACGACTTAACAGTTGATGTTCGATAAGATTACAAAGTTTCCGTATGAAATATGTTACAATCTGGTCCTCGGACAAAAACACCCCTTATCGGCTATTTAGTAATAAATACGGTAAGTTGTGGTCTACTGATTATTCTAGTACGTTCTCCACACGATAACATGTAAATTTATAATCTAGCGTCGGTTACCCGTCAATAATTAGATGATAACATTATGTGGCGAGATATCTGTCTCCTTGAGGTACCGGTTTCTTTGTGTGTATACATAAGTATGAACTGAACTTTATAACTTCATTAACAATAAGTTTGTGATGGGACCGAAGGTTTATTTAAAGCGTATATCTGCTCTGTGCCAAATTTCAAACAGCTCAGCATATAAAGCATAAACAGGTAGGTAATCAAATGACAGACAAACGTATTTTCGCGTTTATAATATTATAAATCGTGTCCGATGGGGTTGCCATATTTCAGGAACGATCCAACTTAACCTCTTTAGGGGATAAATATAAAAAAAAATATTAGTGCACATGTACGGTATATACGGATCTCCTTCCTACAATTGCAAGCTTCTAGAGACTCGGTATAGGCGGTGTGCTTGGAGACGATTGCCACAAGAAAAAAATGAAGAAGAAGGCTGTGTGTTATCAGTCAGAGTTTTATTACTGTCTGTGTGTGATCACATCGAATATTTGACATGAACGTACATATTTTTATAAAGTTAGTTCCTTTAAATATAATATTGTACAATATTATTATTTCCTGTAATTAATGCGCGTGGAACCTGGCGCCGAGTTCAGCCGTAGCCAGCGCTGCGGCACGCTTCATAAAAACTGTTCTCGCACTGAATTAATATCAAATTAAACTCGAGACCTTACACCTGTATTTTACATTAATATTATAATTATATACAAAATAAATATATATAACATTAAAATATACTCTTGTTGGAGCTGCTAATTAGATTTTTTTGTGATATTTGATGGCACACTGTACATATCACTCTGATTTATGTAGGCTTAGGTATTAGGTGGGTTTTTTAATATAAGTATGGCAACATTCACAGATTAAATTAATGACAGAACATATCCTTCTTCTTCGTCAATCTGTTAAGATCTACCGCTGAACTAACCCTCCTTCATAAAAAAGAGATATCATTCAATAAACGTCCATAAAATTAAAAAATAATACTGCTACTCTTCACGTGACCAGAGCCATGGGCAAAAGCTAGTAATATAGAAAAAATAAAAATATTTGGAAAATATGAAAATATCTCTGACTGTGGAACTCTCTATTTGGATCGTCTCTTTAATGCTCACATTTTGGTTGATTTTGATCCGCGGCCAAAAAATGTTGCTGACCCCTGCTCTAGTACATGAACACGTTTGCGTACAACAAACAAAGTCGCGTCTTGAACGACCTGTTCGTGTCGGGTTTATTTTCAAAGCACTACCGATAAGAAGAAACTATGGTTTTCATAGTAGTGTATCACACTAATAATAAACATAGTACTATCGATGTAAAAATGTGAAAATATTTATCCTTCTTTGACATGTAACGCATCGACATGATTCTCTTTGCATAGATATAGTTGAAAAGAAAGTAGGATAGAGTGAATGACCGTCACATATTTAATTCACTCTGTCGGGGCCCTCAATAAAATATTTTGAATTTATATTTTAATATTAGAAGGAAAATATTTTAAATTTCAAAGCTAGTTTTATGATAATTAAAAAAAAGTACGATTTCATTTTTGTTTTTAGTAATATCCTTAGGTGCATTGGTGGTGTAGTGGTTTTAGACACGGAGATCGAAGGGTCGTGGGTTCGAATCTCTCTCGTACCACTGAGTTATTATTTGTAATTCATGTACGGTCTACATTGTAGACACCAATGTACTTAACGGAGAAGGAAAACTTCATGAAGTAACCTGCATGCCCGCACGGGTGTGTGAAGTCCACCAACCCGCACTAGGCCAGCGCGGTAGACTACGGCCTGATCCCCCTCCTGATCAGGGGAGGTCCCGTGCCTCTGTAGCGGAGACAATATGGACTGGGGATGATGATGATGATGAAAATATCTTTAAAAGCCTAGAATAAAATCATGTCGAGAAACCAATGTTTCAGTGTTTTAGTTAATTTTTTTTTATTGTAGTTAGAGAGGTGCGTACCTATTACATCCTACCCTTTGTCGAGACGAGCTAACCTGACAAGAGGCCGGCCTATCGTCGTTGTTTTATATCAAAGTTAATTTAACTTCTCTATAAAAATCATTCTCTGATCGTAAAATCTAATTTAGCACAACCGCACTCGTGAATCCCGGTAGATAAGCATCAAACTACTACCTCAACCACAATAATGAAGTCACGGCGGGTGAGCAGAGCGAGGCACCGCTACCCGGCCACGGGCCGTGCTCACCGCCCGCCGCTCACCGCTCAGCGCTCGCCGCGCGGTCCCTGGCCATTCCTCGCTCATTGCCCCTCTTCTGATGCATGACATTTCATAATATTTAAACTGTTAGCTGTCCAAAAGTTAAAACAAGTATGTTTTATTTCTCCTAAACGAGGGGTGGCCAATTGGTCGATCGTGGCTTTTAGTCCAGTCGATCGCGGCGAGCCAAAAGATATATAAGTTACTTAATAATAACATTTATATGTAAAAAATACGCAGAACATCTTCTGTCATTTGCAACCGCCGTTCCATCGCGTTATTTATTTTAAATTACAAGAAGTATGTACCGGGTGGAGCGCACAGGGTTTCGTCACTACGAGCTCGTAAAAGCCCACCACAGGACGTGGGTCCCCCCCCCCCCATAAAGGATGAATTTGCCATAATCTCCATGCTTGGCAGGCGTACTGGAGATCGCAGTAGATTGTGATTGAATAGCAGGAAAACGGTGCTGCCCATTAAACCTTGTATATCCCCTGGTTCTCGCAGCACCCTCGGGAGACATGTAATGACGCTGTTATTACGCCGGCGCCACTCAGCGTCCGTCACAGCAATGCGTGTAATATGTACTAAACACTAATGAAGCTGTCGTCTTGTTTCAGGTAAGGTTTACGTTCGAGGACTGCCCCGGGCGGCGGCGCATCCACTCGGTGAACGCACCTCCCCATTTTCGCGCAATCGTATGGTTTACTAGCTTTACCCGCGGCTTCGCTTGCGTTAATATCCAATATATACATGTCAGTTATTAAATGTAAGAGGCCGTTGATAATACAATTATTTGTTAACTTTGTAAACTACTGCTTCTATCATTCGGGAGCAGTTTTCTTTTTTGGGATAATAGGTACATATGGTACCTATTATATACCTATCCTTCTATATCCCTAACAATGTGTGTATAAAATTTCATGATAATCGGTTGAGTAGTTACGACGGGAAAGCAACAAACAAACTCACATTTGCAACTATATTTAATAATTATTGGTCAGGATTCATTGACACAGTAAATACAAGCGGCCGGCTGTTACAAGTGTTGCTAGTTTTTGATAATTTTGAACGTTATCGTTTGCTTTCTGTAACCTCACTAACGCCTATGTTACAACCAAGTTTACTCTGCTCGTATAGAAAAAACAACGTGTTTTTATAGTTTTCCAGCGAGCGAGAGTCTAGCGGTGTTTATTACGTTTAATTACATGTCAAAAAATTTGATTTATGATTTTTTTTTAATTTGTATAATGTCGTCAAAATCAAATAAACAAACAGACAGACGGGAAGAAAACAAAAGATTTCGCTTTCTGAAGCCCTTAATTAATGATTTGAGTTAGATTTTTAAAATATCTTTTTAAAGTACAAACAATGACGTCATACCATTTTACAGTAGTATGGAATATGTAAGTCTATACCGGTCGTCAGTGTCACTATAAAACGGGTTCCCGGAGAAAGGTGTTCGCATAATGGGCGGTGGGCGAGTGTTATTACAGCACTCAGGGGCGTAACTCGTCCACTTTCCGCGTTACTTTCATGTTAAGGAACGACCTTTATGTTTTCTCGGAAACATGAGACACCTTTGTGACATAATCTATACTATCATAAAATTGTTAAATGACAAATTTTAAAAAAGCAAAGATATTTAAAAACTAACTACTCAGGTCGACTAATGAAAGGCTTGTGAAACCAAATCCGTCTATGTTTGTTGGTTTGTTCGGGCTTTACGCATAAACCAGCGGGTAGATTTTAGTTGAACCATTACAGTCTTAAAGGTCGTCCGACTTAAATACTGCGGCATGTTTCATCAAAATCGGTCCAGTAGAATTGAAGATACAGCTTGATGCCTGTTTTAGTAGCCGCCATTAAGGCGCGAGAGCTCAAGTAAAAGTGGTCTTAGCTCTTTTTATAAATCTACTAGCTTTTGCCCGCGGCTCCGTCCGTGTGAATGTCGGTTTTCCGCTACATGGTAAATCCCGACACAATCATAGATTTATATAAAAAGCCTCAAACTAATTTTACTTGACCTCTCATACCTTAACGGCGACTACTAAAGCAGGGATCAAGCTGTATCTTCAATTCTACTGGACCGATTTTGATGAAACATTTAAGTCGGAATAGTAAGACTGTAACAGTTTATAACCAAAATCTACCCGCTGGTTTTTGCGTGAAAATCGAACAAACAAACAAACATCGATGGAACATGGTTTCAGAAGCCCTTAATTAGTCGATCTGAGTAGTTTGTTTTTAAATATCTTTGATTTTTGAAAATTTGACATTTAACAATTTTATAATATTGTAGATGATGTTTGTTTGTTTCTAAATTTCTCACGTAGTCGAAAACCGACTTTCACCCGGGCGGAGACGCGGGCAACAACTAGTAAGTGTATTATACTATAACTACATATCATATTATATTACTAAAATATATAGCTGTACTCCTTCATCTTGTAGATTTGTGGCAAAAAATCTACTAAAGAAGTAGAAAGCATATACATATATTTGACGTATATACCGCGACAATAGGTTCACAAATGTCTGCGTTATGCAAGCGTGCGGGCGCGGGTTAAAACACGGCCCGTATGTAACCACCCTCTGGCCGAGTTGACTTTCTACAATCGTTAACGCAAATAGAAACGGGGAAATCTATTAGAATAACATTTCTATTCTGTAAGTCACCGGTGACTTATCGATTAGAAATGTCATTCCAATACATTTTATTAATTTCTTATTAGCGTTAACGATTGTAGCTACTCAACTTGGCTAGGAGGGCAGGGCTGAGCGCACGGGGGCCTGGAAATGCCGTCTTTGTCGTTTGATTTTTAACTTTTTAAAACTGTTTGCATACGGTCTCTACATATCCCAAAACAGTATGACGTATTATTATCACCCCCATGACATTTCTTTATCACTTCCCAATATAATGTATATGTGAGCTGTGATAATTGATTTGATAAAATGAGAATGTTCAATTTACGAGTATCCTCTCATCCTCTGCCCACCTATTTGTCTCTGATATCGTCGTGAATGTTACGCATACGTGTGTGTATGTGTGTAGTATTTATTTCACAAAAATACACACATTATTAGTATTTTTTTTGTATAAAATTAAAGTTCCAATTACACATGTACGCGAAACTCATCATTATTACCATAAGCAGCAAACGGGAGCCACTACTGGACATCACCTCCTCCATAAAACGAGGGATTTGCCATAATCGGCAGGTGTTTTCCAGGTCGCAGTAGATTTTGGTTGAATAGCAGGATAACGCTACCACCCGTTATCCTGGTCGTCGTACAAATACCTTACCTTGTTCTCACATTGGTACCGATTCTGTTGTATAGAACTAAATTTGGTCCCTCTATCTTTTTCTAATATCAAGCGCTAAAACGAGATAGCAAACATTTATAGCGAGACCGACCTTTGTGTCAAACGGTTAAAAAACTGCCCCCCTAGCCAAGTTGGCATTGGACAATCGTTATCGCTAATAGAAAGGAAAAAAATGTATTGGAATGACACTTCTATTTGATAAGTCACATGTGACTTGGTGATTAGAAGTGTCATTCCAATACATTTTTCCTTTCTATTAGTGATAACGATTGTCGAATGACAACTTGGCTAGGGGGGCAGTTGCGTTTTTGGGTATCTTTAGTCCGTGTGTTCCGAAATCGCGCCTAAGTCTTTTAATTTTGACGTTATTAAACATAACTGACAGCACCAAAATTGTAGCTATCTCGTTTTAGCATTAGAAAAAGATAGGGAGAGACCTCTATTCTTAGTGGATCCTTACAGTATAACAGGCATCAACTGTCAAATTTTCAAGTGTGTAGCATCAGCGGTTTAGGCTCTGCGTTGGTGAATCAGTCAGTCCACAGAACAAAAGAAGGGTTCTGTGAGTCAGTCAGTCGGGACAAGTAATTATATCTGTATAGATTTTGTGAACAGGGATGGCAGTAGGTGTATCACTTTATGTATGGGTTGATAGTCGACGCGGGACCACCGGCTGGCGTCGTAAACTGATCCGTGTGGGGACAGGAGGCGTGCACCCACAGAAGGGCCGACCCACGTGGTCACATTAAAGTACCTACGTAATTATGTATTCAAATACTTATAACCTTATAAAATAGCGGCGTCGTGGTTCGTCACCCGACACGCCTCGTTTCCCGTGGGGGCGAAAAGTGGGCTACGGTTAGCCACTTTGCTCGTAGCAAGTAGAAAGAGGTGGTCTCTGCCTACCCCAATTCTTCGGTAGTATAGTGGTCATTATCCCCGCCTGTTACGCGGGAGACCGGGGTTTTATTCCCCGCCGGAGAGCCAGGGAAAAGGCGTGGTTGTATACATGTATATATACTAATGGTGAGCGTTGAATGAACTAATATTTATTAGACTGTTTCATTACCGTGAACGCTTGGACTAGTTTTAGTAAACTGATAAACTGGTTTACAATGAATGACTTGCGTTGTGTTGATCGCTTTATATTCATAACGTAATCTTCATACGAGAGTACTTGTCAAACCGTTCCTTCCGATATCGAGTCGAAGGTGCACATTCGTCGCGCCGTCCCATCCGCGCCGGAGTCCCTCAAGGCTCGGTGCTCTCCCCGCTCTTATTCAGCCTCTACACGAACGACATTCCTCGCTCGCGTAACACCAGTCTCGCCCTATTCGCGGACGACACCGCTACCTTCGCCACCGGCTGGAAACGTGCTGTCGTCGCACGCTCCCTCCAAGCCGCCGCCACCGAACTGGGCGACTGGTTCCGTAGGTGGAGGATCGAGGTCAACCCCGAGAAGAGCGCGGCAGTGCTCTTCACAAGGAAACGCCACGCCCCCAACCAGATTCCACTATCACCTACGTCGTCATGCCGTTCCCCCGATCACCCTCATTGGCCGTACTGTCCTATGGACAAGACAGGTCAATATCTGGGTGTCATCCTAGACGACAGGATGTCCTTCAGGCACCATATCAAGGCGGTCCGGGATCGGGCCGCCTTCATACTCGGTCGCCTTTATCCCATGATCAACAAACGTAGTAAATTGTCCCTCTCTAGTAAGGTGACTCTTTACAAAACGCATCCGCCCAGTCATGTCGTATGCGAGCGTTGCGTTCGCGCACGCCGCTCCGAATCTCCTCTACAAGACCCTACAGAACCGGTTCCTCCGTAAAGCCGTAGGTGTTCCTTGGTTTATCAGAAATATCGACCTTCATTCCGACATTAAAATTCCGACCATGTCCAAATACTTCCACGAAGTATCCGGAAGGTAGTGCACCCCCGACCATCCCAACCTGCTGGTAGTGGCAGTCGCTAACTACGAGCCGGTGAGGGATACAATTGTGCAATTCCGCCGCCCACGACACGTACTGATAGACCCTGACGACGAAATCACTCGAGCGCTTCACGCTCCCAGTGGCGCCACAAACGGCCCGAGCCAACACTCCGTACGCCGGCCCCGCCGACGGGGCCGGAGGCAGTCTTCGTCCAACGCTATTAGGTACAACCCTGAACCTAGGCGTTAGCTGCAAAATATACTGGGTTTCTTGCCGGCTCTTCTCAGTATAACTTGCATTCCGGGCCGGTGGTAGTTTGCCGCGACCGCGACGCGACCGCTAAATAACTATTTCCGAGTCAATATTACGATAATAGGCACAAATTAGTGCCACACAATGCGGTGCGCTTAACTTCATCTTGAACTCAGGTATGAAGTTAACCGCGCCGTCACCTACACACACACCGAACCCCGCCGGCGGGGACGGTGTCCAAGCTATCATCGCTTCAACCCTAACCAGCGAAGCGCTTCCCCGACAGTCGCTCCCGCGACTGTCTGCGACGGTCCAAGTCCGAGGCCCGGGCTCACGCGGGGTTCCCTCGTGCTAGTCGCCCCTTCTTGCCTTTTGGCAACGGCTGGAGCGCTCTTCGCGCTCGCCATCTCGCCCGGTGGAGCTGTAAAAGCCGTCAAGGCTAACAGTGATCTCATGCCGAAAAAAAAATTACATAAACTAGTCGAAATTTGGACTGTTTTATAAACTATATCGTTGTCTAGTTTATCGTTGACGATAAACGGTCTCGTTGCGTCGACGAGTGCATACTTATTTCGCCGGGTGGCGCCACCGATGTCAACGCTCTCACACGTGAATGGCCACTTATTTAAATCAACTTTAATCGTTCAACGTTTCGAAAATGTAGGTATATAAAATAATAAAAACAAACATTTATCCAGACATTTCGCGTTTGTTGTTAGTACGGTGAGCCAAAATTCGATAAAATAACTTATTTTTAAACAGTCTCCTATTTTTGCATCGGTCCAATGACCTACCGGTAACCGATGCGGTGCGGTGCGGGGAGAAGGGAACTAACGGACGTGAACTGCACATTATCTATGTATCTGTCTATACTATTATAAAATTGTTAAACGTCAAATTTTCAGACATCAAAGATACCTATTTTAAAAACAAACTACTCAGATCAACTAATTAAGGGCTTCTGAAACCAAATCAGTCGTTGTTTGTTGGTTTATTTATTTGTTTGGTCGAGCTTCACCCAAAAACTAGCTGGTAGATTTTGGTCAAACTGTTACAGTCGTCTTAAAGATATTATTCCGACTTAAATGGTGCGACATGTTTCATAAAAATCGGTCCAGTAGAATTGAAGATACGGCTTGATCCCTGTTTTAGTAGTCGCCGTTAAAGTACGAGAGCTCAAATTAAAGTAGTTTTAAAACTTTTTATATAAATTTATGGTTGCTTCGAGATTTCTTATGTAGTGAAAAACCGACATTCATACGGGCGAAGCCGCGGACACAAGTTAGTTATCATATATTATGATACAATATAATATATATGGGCTTGAAATGAAAATTTGTATAAATATGGGGTTTTGCGGGGACTCCGGAGATAAAAGCGGTCGGTCACATGTACACTGCCGTATCCCCTACGGTACGAGCAGAACCCGACCTTACTCGTAATATTTGCGGGTGGAACGAAAAAACAAACATACGCAGTATGTCGCATATTTCACGAGATGCATTGTTTCGTTTTGTTATTGTTGATAAGGTGCACAAATGGTTGTTTTCGTGGTTGATAACAAAATAGTAATTGATAGGCGGCTACTCGTGGAATCAAAGATAAGCGTTTAAAAATATTTTGGTTGGTTTGCTGTGCGCAATAACAGAATTCGCCATACAACACCGCAGTTATGGCGTTCTATCTTTTAAGAACTTTTAAGAGTTCTTTCTAAGAACTCCAAAAGGCCTATCCAACGTGGGGATTATGTTTTGATTTCTTTTTTATTTTGTATTAAAAAAAAAACATTATTTTAAAATAAGAAATGTTGGTATGAAGTGAAATGTATTATGAATTTCAATACAACTTAAGAACTAAACTGATAAAGTGTGATCATAAGACATCTATTACTACATATTAAAAAATTGTTAAATGTCAAATTTTCAAAAATCGAAGACATTTAAAAACAAACTACTCAGACCGACTAATTAAGGGCTTCTGAAACCGAATCCATCGATGTTTGTTTGTTTATTTGTTTGTTCAGGCTTCACGCGAAAACCAGGGGGTAGATTTTGGTTAAACTGTTACAGTCTTAAAGGTTCCGACTTAAATACTGCGGCACGTTTCATCAAAATAGGTCCAGTAGGATTGAAGATACAGCTTGATCCCTGTTTTAGTAGCCGCCGTTAAGGTACAAGAGGTCAAGTAAAAGTGGTTTTAAGGCTTTTTATATAAATCCATGATTGTTACGGGATATCCCATGTAGCGGAAAACTGACATTCACGCGGGCGGAGCCGCGCACAAAAGCTAATTATCTATACCGGACACTTCTTCTATTTAAGTAATAATATTTAAGAAATACTGATAATTTAAAAAAATAAACTACTATAATAAAAATCAGCTGTAAAGGCCAAGTGTTATATAAATGTTTAGTGCACACTAAATCCACTTAGGGAACACACCGTTTTACGAGTGTTGCCAGTCGAGAAGCCGTAGCGGTGCGAGCGGGCGAACGGACCGCCTACAAGTGTCGCTGGTAACACCGGTCACTCGATAACTATTATCATCGGAATCCTTCCCGAAGATAACCTCGTTGACCAGGCTAACCTTAGTATGTAACTGGTCATGTCTAAGTGACAATGAAATGATCGTGAAATCGGAGACAAACTGTCGATAGTATGAAACGGCCCCAAGGAGAGAAGGCCGTTTTACCGATACTTAACTATCATAATTTTCCCTGTTAAATTTTCCTCTTTTGACTGCGCAAAGATGGTATTTTACACTGATGCAATCAGATATTGTATATTTATTAAAACTTCAGTACAGAGCTCGTATGTTGCATTCAGTAAAGGCAAGTCACCAGATTAGTGGCACAGGGGCTTATTGACTTGAAATAAATTTTGATGGATAGAGGGCTCGCGGCTGTAGTGTATTTTAAAAGTCTCATTTGGGGCCAATCGACACTTCTTTGATACTATTTATTTAGTGGCACTCGCCGGCAGCTGCCGCGGCGCACTCGCTTCGCTCGCTCGGCTCGTGCGTTTTTTGTAACAGCCTAATACGCTGCTCCCCGCTTCGCTCGTCATGCATCTATTTTTGGCCATTTATTGTGTTGTGTACCCATCACTACAGTAAAATCGTAAGTACTACAAGAAATACGGCGGCTTAGTCTTTGCCTACCCCAATGGAAAATAGGCGTGTCTCTATGTATATCTGTAGTATGTATTATGGTCTCTGCCTACCCTTATGGGATATCGGCGTGTACTTAAACGGGTGTGGATGGTGATAACACTTCCTGTGTTATGTCAACCTCCGTCGGAGTGGAGTTGTTTTCTGTGTTTCACCGCCCTCAAATACATCACGTGTCCAAAAGAGGAGCCCTCCTACGACAACTCTCTGCGACAGCTCGAGTTTTGCAGAAGATTTAACCGATAAGATAGATATACAAGATTGCGGGATCAACAACATGCGACATATTTGATACGTCACTTGATAAACGTAGATGCGACATCTGATTGCACACACAATGTAACCCCTGTACTTAGTAAAATGTTAGTTTACTCTGAAATGGCTTGCGCATGAGATCTGTTTTGTATTTAAAAAAATTAAAAGTTATTACTTTGAGACATGTTGGCGTGGAGTGGGATGTATTATGAGTTCCAGTACCCAAGACGAACTACATGCACTCGTAAGTAGCGAATTATGTGTAGCATTTGCTTGCTTGTCCTAGTCGATCGGTTCTTATTTCATTATATGATAAAATAACAATATATCTTGAAGTTAAGTCAGATACTTGAATTAATTATGCAACTTCAAATATATAATTAGGAAAAGAATATTCCTTGTAATTTTTATATTTTTACATTTATATAAATGACGTTATTATTGTTAACCAGTTGGTATATCAAAGCCAATATTTTGTGTACCTATTAAGATTGCTAGTCCATAATAGCGAAGGAGCTGGCAGGCAGTGTGGGTCTGATGTTAACATGTATATTTATGGTAATGACAATATATAATATTTAATAATGTTTGAAAATATTTGTACGCCACTGCATGTTGGCATAACGTAGCGAACTTCATAACAAGATCCAGCTTGTTCTTACTACCTGTGTTAAGCAAATAATAAAATACAGTCTTAATAGCACATTATTTTATTATACAAACTTTACGATTATTTCAATTCAAAATTGACAATTTCGATTAATAAATTTCAAATTAATCTGAGCTGGTGAAAACTGAATTAGATTTTTATTTAAATTAATTAATATCCGTGTTGACATTAAAAAGTTATCTTTTTCTAAAGTTGCTAAATACCACTTTTATCTCTTATATTTTTTTTAATAAATATTTTATATCTACCTTAAAACGGATATTTTAATTTTTTTATTATAGTAAACATACCTAACGTATCTTTTCGGTGGGTGAAGTTAGAAATTAGATGTTTTACAGCAGTACCTTATAATTTCTGTTTATTCCTTATATTTATTCTAAGTTTTGTTTTTACATACATACACTCACGCCGGTATCCCGTAAGGGTAGGCAGACCATATTACATACTACATACTTACAGTCACGCCTCTTTCCCATTGGGGTAGGCAGAGACCACTTCTTTCCACCTGCTACGATCGT
Organism: Thaumetopoea pityocampa; assembly: GCA_017165845.1. Lineage (NCBI taxonomy): Eukaryota > Metazoa > Arthropoda > Insecta > Lepidoptera > Notodontidae > Thaumetopoea > Thaumetopoea pityocampa. The sequence continues at coordinate 16,273 of WUAW01002051.1, read as the reverse complement.
TTAATGTAGCAAAGTGGCTATCCGCAGCCCACATTTCGCGCCCGCGGGAAACGAGACGTGTCGGGTGGCGAACCACGACGCCGTCATTTTATAAAGTTCAAGTGTTAAAGTTCCTCATCGCGTTCCCACGGCTTAGTGGAGAAGAAAGGAAAAGGAAGAGGTAGGAAAAGTATACTGAGCAAGGAATATGGAATACAGGAAAAGGACTATAGGATATAGGATACTACTATCTCAGAAGGAGTAAGAGTTGATACATAATTGAATTTTAATTATCGTTGTTGAACAAAATCATTATAAAGATTATATTATACTTTATAAATCATATTTAATCAACAACAACTTGTTCCAAAAAGGCTAAGTTCGTAGCACCCTTAATCGACGAAAGTGTATGAAAAGATGCATGGATGTGGATGAGGCGAGAAAGATGTGTCAGGATCGTAGTATGTGGCAAACTGTGATCTCTGCCTCTCCTTATGGGATACCGGCGTGAGTGTATGTATGTATGTAAATCATATTTCCATGAAAACGCGGTTTTTTAGATTTTTTAACTGCAGTCTTATTGTATTACGAAATCCCAAAAACCTTAGTCTTTTATCCTGAAAACAACGCATTTTTACATTTATTCTACAATTTAATTACAGTTCAAATAAACTACGGCGCTCTACGACTGTACCCGCCGCAAGATTTTCTAATTTATCACAATTCCTTTATATTACTTCCTTATTATTAGTGGTAATTCACCAGATTAGTGACACAGAGGCTTAGTGACTTGAAATAAATTTTAATCGATAGGGCACCTGTATGATGGATGGATAGTAATGGAAGCCGCCATATTCATTGTAGTACTTAGGATTTTACTGTAGTGGTGGATGTAAAAAAAATTGTTAAGGATAAAACAGTACATAGCCATAAATAGGTAGGAGCATGTTAGGTTGTTAAAAAAACGTGTCACTAAATAAATAGTAATAAGGAAGTGTCGGAACTGAAGCGCAGTATGGGACGGCCACCTACGAGATGGACCGACGACCTGGTGAGGATCGGTGGGTCTCGCTGGATGCAGGTGGCTATGGACCGGTCGCGCCGGAATTCGATTGGAGAGGCCATGTTCAGCAGTGGACAGCTATGGGCTGAAATGATGATGATAATGAATGAAGTGTCGATTGCTCCAAATAGGACTTTCAAAATATACTACACCCTCTATCGATTAAAATTTATTTCAAGTCAATAAGTCCCTGTGTCACTAATCTGGTGAATTATCTCATTAGTCCCTGTAATCTTAAAATTTAACATGTGCAGTATTAATGAGTTACCTACTAGTTTGATAAGATCCGATGATCGTTAGCGATCGTCTACTTTTATGAAACTGAATGAACTAGCTTTTGCCCGCAGCTCCGCTCGCGTGAATGTCGATTTTCCGCTACATGGAAAATGCCTAAACAATCCTAGATTTATATAAAAGCCTATTATGACCACTTCTACTTAAGCTCTCGTACTTTAACGGCGGCCATCAAGCTGTATATTTAGTTCTACTGGACCGATTTTGATGGACTATGCTGCAGTATTTATGGAATAGTACTTTTAAGAACGTAACAGTTTGACCAAAATCTACCCGCTAGTTTTTGCATGAAGCTAGAATAAACAAACAAACATTGACAGATTTGATTTCAGAAGCCCTTAATTAGTCGATCCTAGTAGTTTTTTTTAAATATCTTTATTTTACAAAAAATAATATTTAACAATTTTATAATAGTATTGATTTACAAGAAGAAAAAGTGGGAATGCTATTAACTGAAGCCTTTATAAAAAATTTTTTTCTCACGCGACGCCACCTCGCAGCGCCCCGCCCCGCCGTGCGGTCGGGCCACTAGTCAAGCGTGTCGTTATTTAAACGCGCCGTTCATCCGCACCGCGTGCGACCGGAGCGCACGGAGCGAACTTGACCCACATCCCTGAGACTATTGTCTACGCGCCCAGCCTCGGTCGGCGACGCGCGGCTACCGCATGTTACATCTGTCTCACTATATATTCCACTAGCTTCTGCCCGCGGTTTCGTCCGCGCATAATTTTTACAGGAAGTCTCTTTTTTTTCAAAATAAAAATACCTTACTTATGTTTGACAAAACAAAGCTTTTAACTGAAATCTCTAGTTCATTATAACCCACAGACGTTCCACTGCTGGACGGGACGAGGCAAACGAGCTCCGTATATCACGCTCGCCGGACGGGCTGTTGTACGGGTTTATTTCGAATCTTTCCGGCTTATTAGACAAACATTAAGATAACTCGGTCAGTCTGCATGATATAAATAGAATTTATAGCATATAGCACTCGGGAATAATCTAGCTTTCTACCGCTGAAATTTTCTTTAGAATTGGTTCTATAGTTCCGGAGATCACCCCTACATACAAACTTACAAACAAACAAATTTTGCCTCTATACTATTAGTGTAGATGACTGACCCCACTGTAGGAAACCCATTGTTTTTGTGACCTTTCCGCTATCGCGGACATTTTCCGCGCGTCAAACAGACAATCGCGTTCCGTGCCCCTAATTGTGAACTTTCCAAACTTTCGTTTTGATCATTGCTCTGTGAATTCAACCCGTTATTGCCCGGCGCCCGCACCGTGCCCCGGTGAGCCACTGCCAGCGCTGCACTTTCCATATTTGATGAATTTGTGTTTGCGATTGTACCCGGAACTAGCCAACTTCCGATAGTTGTTAGGAAGGTTAAATTAAAAAAATGTTGTCACACTCGTAATTCGCATATTGGTAACAAAAATGACGAATAATATCTGTCTTCTGGTATAATATTTTATGTTCGTACGTCGCAAGAATAGATCAGACAGTGTTGTCGCGGGGATTGTGCGTGTTACGAGAATCAAACGGCAGTCGGACATCAGAAAGGGCTCAACAACCAAATGTCCTGCAAAGAAACAGCAGACTAACCCCGTACTGTAGCTGGACCGACTGATGACTGAAGATGGTGTTAACGGACGCACTGTCCTTGTTGCAGGCATGTCTCTGGACGAGGGCAGGCAGTCGCAGCGGCCGTACCGGTACGGCATGGTGCTGCTGTGCGCCGGCGCGCTCATCAACTGGCTGGGCCTCGCCGAGGACTACGCGGAGCCGGTGCGCTACGTGGGGGTGGCCTGCATAGTAGCAGGAGCGCTACTCATCTGCGCCGCCATGTGCTGCTGGCTGCAGTCACCCGCCAGGCAGCCGCAGCCGGACCGCGCCTCGCCTGACACGCATCAGGTCAGTTTATCAATTCAGTTGATCAGTCCATCGACCCCATTGGGCCAACACCTCGCTTGGTAAGGGCAGTCCGTGCGCTGACACTGGTGTGGTCACAAACAGAGGCAACCGGTCATGAGCCGCTCAGAATGTAATGTTTGTAATAAACTATCATTATAAATAAATGGTGGTCCATCATTAGCCCGTTGAAGTCCGCTACTAAACATGGGCCTTCGCCATAAAAGGTAGAGATTTCCCATGAGAACTGATAATAGAACCTTGACTCGCGGGTGACTGCTCGCCCGCCCCGCGCTCGGGCGGGACGGGCCCGCGCGGTTGTTAGCGGGTGCAGTTCTCACACGGCCGTCGCGCTCTGCCCTTGTCGCAGCGGTATAGGTCAGCCATTTTCTGTGCGTAACAGAGGCTGTGTCTGCAATATCTGGACCACCAATCATGTGCCTTAATGGTATAACAACTCACTCTTTAGGAGTATGAACGCATCTGCATTAGGATCACAAAAGGTCAAGAATATAGATTAGGGTCATAACAATTGTATTTAAAATCCCAGTCCGAAGACAGTTAATAGATAATTAAGTTCTATTAAAGAAAAGCTCTTTACACATAATAATCGACGGTTTCACTTATTGCAGATCGACGACCCCGTCCACGTGATAGCGATGCCTGATGAGGAGACAATGCAGCAGAAGCCGCCGGACTACGACACCGTGGCGGGCGCACCGCCCACCTACGACGACGCCATCAAGCTGAACCCGGCGCGCCTCCTGCCGGCCACCAGCAGCGCGCGCCACGAGCCCACCGACGCGCTGGTCATCCCCGGCCAGCCCGAGGACGCGCTCCCCCCCTCCATCAGCGCGCTCGCCGCGGTGCACGCGGCGCGGCCCCACCCCGTGCCCAAGACGCCGCCGCCGCCGTACAACCCCACGCACGCCATCAGATGAGAGGCGCGCCGCGGCGCGCGCACTTCAAATCGACTGCTGTTTCATGTGATGAGTGAGACTGTGTGTGCGCCCGCGCCGCGCGCGCGCGCACCGTGCGCTATGGCGCACGTCCCCGCGCGGACGTCGCGTGTTCCGGTCGTCCAGGGCGACGTCGCGTACTGATGTGATAATAGTTATGATTAGTTGTACCCGCTCTGTACATAATTATTACTTTGTGTACATTGGCGTTCTGTTAAGACCACCGGCACACGGTCTGGTGGGCAAGTGCGTGACTCTCCCAATACATATACGCTGTTATTATGTTTGAAACAGAGCACCTGTATGGTTATAAATACAATAACATTATTAGAATTTAAGATTTGGTTCCAGATGCAATGTCGTTCGATTGATGACGCGACAAACATTCTTTGTTTATAACTGAATTATTATTATATTAATTATTATTATGCTTATTTTTTATGCTTCTGAATATATATAACTATATATTCAGAAGCATAAATTCAATTAGCACACTGTAAAACTTATAATAAGTAGAAATACTTCGATACAATATACTTGTGGCCAACGACCTGACGAAGTTAAACGCGCGAACAATAGAAATATTTTGACTGTGTGTACATCACCTATTTACAAAATAATGTATTTTTGCATTTGCACCCTCACGCGGTGTTTTGAGTTGTGTGAACAGTACGTCTGTGCCATTCAATGCGAATTTTATAATCGGTGTGTAACTAGCACGTTCGGTAGCCGAGTGTTATCGATGTCATGCTAGCTATAAATCACATTCTCTTCGTAGAACAGGCACGCTCCGGACACCTCTACCCGTAAGGGACGGGTTTACGGGAAACAAGACAGTCATTTGGTACTTAAAATGGACTTAAACTGTTGAATTATGTTCTTTAACTACATAACTATATAGATTTGTTTTTTATATACATAGATTTGTTAATAAACCGATCGTCTCGCGACGAATGATGCGATAGATAGATATTATTAATAATTTGTTATCGCGATTTATCGTAGTAGCGGTAGAAGTATTTCATATTCAATTTTGCATATTCTAGTCTTCAAATGAACGCAGTGTTAAATGGTCCATTATTAGATCGATCACGCTGATGCATAATTATTTGTAATTTGTACATATCCTGATTGCACAACTTGAAGATCTCATTTTGTTCGATTAAGATATAAGTTTACAGTGTACGAAATCGTAAAATGTTTTAATAAACCGCTGTGTTGCGCACGACATGTTGACCGCAGCTGATTTGAAGATGCCGTTGCCCGGTGTAACATTACCAAACCGTTAAGTTTAAATTTGTAACAAAAATTTAGTATTTAGCAGTTAATAATTATCATGGCCTAACAGATTTAACAATTTGAATAAGACATATATTTCATGAGTTATCATATTGTTTTCATCATTAGCCGAGGATTTTATTATCATTATAAATGGGACCAATAACTGTACGTTTTTATAATAAATCGTGTACATACAAAATGATCGCGCGCCTGCGACTTGTAAGAATTGTTACAATGCTGAAGTTGTGCATTTATTATTTGTACATTGTACAAAGTTGCGGAAGTTAAGAGTGTACGTAAAAATAAATTTTGTTGAGACTAAAGTTTGTTTTATTTAAACTTTCTTTTTTGTTTATGATATTTTTAAAATTGTGAAAAGTTCTGATAGACCTCTTAATGTCAACCTTGCACTGTTTAAAGAGTCCCAAAAAAACGAAACAAGTAATAGTCTGAGTCTATAAGATCATAGTTATAAATGATGGACGCATTCAAACTACCCACCCAAACTTTCTTAATTTTTGCTAAGTGTCTGCATTTCTAATGTTATCATATAATAAAAGACCACGTAGCAAGTAATTAAAACTTTAATAAATCAACAGCACATATCACAGATATGATTATTTAAGGTCAATTTCTCCAAGGCATAAATCACACACAAATACTATAATATTATATAGTCTTCTACTCCAGCATATTCTTCGTGATGCCAGCGACGACGAGCAAGACCTTTTATCTATCGTTCTCCTCGAGTATCAGTAGAAAAGTTCATATTATAAGATTTTTCCCCCCTAGCCAGTTGGCATTCGACAATCGTTATCGGTAATAGAAAGGAAAAAAATGTATTGGAATGACACTTCTATTCGGTTAGTCATGTGTGACTTATCGATTGGAAATGTCATTCCAATACATTTTTTTATTTATATTAGCGATAACGATTGTCGAATGTCAACTTGGCTAGGGGGGCTTGTTATTACACCATTTGAGTTGCTAAATGTTAAAGGAGACAATTTATTTGGGCTCACCATTAATCCTATTACGCTAAAAAAGGCAATCAATTTATTATACAAAACGAGCTAAGGATTATATGAAATACTAACCTGCTCCCCTAGCCAAGTTGACTTTCGACAATCGTTAATGCTAATAGAAACGAAAAAAATTTATTGGAATGACATTTCTATTCGCCATGTCACCCGTGACTTATCGATTGGAAATGTCATTCCAATACATTTTTTTCGTTTCTATTAGCGATAACGATTATCGAATGTCAACTTGGCTAGGGGGGCTGAATCATGAAATAATAATAAAAAGGTGTTGTTTTGAGTTTGGTGAACGCTCAGAATAAAGACTTCTTTATTCTGAGGATGAGCGTCATGTATACCGGAGGTACAAATCTAGTCTGGTTATGTAGTAAATCGCCATTTTTGTTTTGGATTGACAGTTCTGTCTATAATGATATTGATTAGTTATTCTTAGGCGATGACTTCATGGCTCTTAAAATGAGGCTTAGACTTTGGAGTGGAATTTGTCTAAATTGGATTTAATACAGGAACTTAGGAGAAAGGAGTCATAATTAAAATGACAATCAATTTATGACATTGGATGGGAGCTTTTGAAAGCATAGATGAGTACCCCACCATACTCTAGAAGGGATCGTAGATGATAAGGTTTTTTCACATTTTGTGAAATGGTTCAGAAATCTTAATAAACCACTCAATAACATTCTTCTTCTTCCTTGGTTTATGGCGTTTAACCAATTTGGTACAATTCTGCCAATATCTGTTAAGGAAGTATTATAAACTTAGGTGGTGGTGAGCGGTAAAAACAATAACATAATCATTATTCTGTGATATGTCAGTAGTATGTATGTGTGTAGTATGTAACATAAAAACGAAAGATTCTTCTTGTCATATTATTTCTTAAAATTTGTCAATTCGACGAATACCCCATTGACTCGGTAAAAGTTACTTACCTCAGGCTTAGTACCTTGAACAAACACGATCACTTTTAATTGTTTCTCACTGTTTCATTTCAATGTTTCAATGATATTTCACGATTATTGACGATTGATAAATCAAAGAAATAGCAGTTTCCTAAAAGCAATAAAATATGATTTATTAAAATGAAGATTAGATTCTTTGATTTGATTTGAAAAACTTTTGTAAATAATATATCATAACAATTTGGGTATGTGGTGAGGGTGAAATGATACCCCAATATATATGTGTGATGCAAAGTTTATTTGCGCGTGGAAACTTATTAGACATGAGTCTGATATTATCAACACGTATAATAATATAACAACGCCAGGTGGAGCATATGCTCGACGCGTGGCGGAGTAGCGGTCGTTGTCATGACGTGGTCGGAGTGAACTGTGTGTTCGAACTCGCCGCCTGACCTTATATTGGGGTGCCGTCAGAGGACGCCGTCAAAAGACACCGTTATCGGTATCGCGGCAAATGCGGCGCCCATGTTAGGTGCTGACACAGGTACCGCTGCCAGTTTTGCGGCGTGTGCGGCGCCTTTGATAGTTGCCGCCAAAAGCACCGCCTTCGATAGTGCGGCGCCTTTGTTAAGGTGCCGACACAGGAACCGATACAGGTGTCGCGATGTGTGCGGCGAATTTATAGTTGCCGCCAAAAGCACCGCCGTCGGTATTGCGGTGTCCGCGTTATGTTCAAAGGGCACCGCGTCACGTGTATGCGCGGTGCTAGTGATGGGAAATGCGGCGGCTAGGGATGTCGTCAAAACAATATTAGACAAGGCCGCAATGGCTTCAGTCTGCCTACAGGGCGAATAAAAAAAAATTGATACAGGTAGGTATGTCAACTTCACCCAGGAATTTTGGCGCCAACCCGAGTGAAACGTCACTTGAACTTTTATTTAACGTTTTAGTTTATTGTGATGTTTAATATATAAATTTGATGGTGTTTTGTGTCCTAACCAGCCAAAACACAGCTTGAGAAATCATGGAAAGAGCAGTGGAATTCCTGTAAATCGGTAAAAGGAAGACACTATGCTAATATCCAACCCGACATTCCCTGCTCTCCGTGGTTTTTCAAATTCCGCAAGGCAAACAAGTCCACAACATCTACCATCTGCAGACTCAGACTGGGTCATTCCTGTACTCCAGTTTTCCTCGCCAAACTCAGCATCAGGAGTACTGCTTTGTGCGAGTGTAGACTTGATGAAGGAGATGTGAACCACATCTTCTGCTGCCCTAAACTACGCTATTCCCTCTATGACGTCCTCCCTCACGAAATTCCGCGTCCTACCTCTCTTAAATGCCTTTTTTCTTACACCTTTTCCCCCTCCTTTATCCCTATTTTATGTAAAT
>WUAW01002050.1:41292-52132 GCA_017165845.1 Thaumetopoea pityocampa | reverse complement strand
CCAGCATACGTAACTCCTTTAATTTTGTGGTTCTGTGATATCTCAGTATGATGACGGGTCTACTTGGGTCACTATTTCAAATCGTACATGGGTAATTTACAAGTTTCATATATTCTTGTGGTTTTGGTGTCGGAATGAGTATATCACTAACGACTCGGTTACGTCAAATTTTGAAGCTTCGGTACTTTACAGATCTGTAGAAAGGACCGTTGCATAACTTTGATTTAACACGGTGAGATCATAAAAGCAAATAATAATATTAGTGCATGTATGCCTAACTATGAGGGCCAGACTATAAGTAATACTCTGTGCATTCCTAACAGAAATGAAGTCATTGTTTTCATAACCCATTAAGTACTTGCGTTCCATATAAGGAACACAGAACTCAATATAATTAAACAACCAAATATTAATTAAAACAAGATTATTAACTCGAAAATATAATCCATTTATAATACAATTATTTTATAATAAAAAAACAGTACCTAATGGGTTGTGTATTCATTGTAATAGTTTACGATGCCTACAGCATCCAAGAGGGAGGAGGTAGCTCGAGGGAGGATAGATAGGGGAGAGGGGGAGAAGGAGGAGAGCGAGTTTAGGATACCTACATTTTTGAGCAATGTTCTAATAAAAACAAGTCTACGTTCTGTTCCAATCTCTTATATTCAAAGGAAGCTGACTCATAAGAAATACCTCACAAAACTTCACAGTCCATTGACCGCTTGTTTGCTTGTTTTATTGCACTGGTCTGTATAAAAGCGTAAGTGGGACGCGTCCCAGCGCAGTTGATATTGTTCGCGCATGCGCACTGTGACGTGGCTCTGTTTGGATAACTTATGTTCAGCGTGTCCTAGTAAATAGAGAGAATGTATTCATTAGGCGAAGGCACAATATAACGATGAATTTTAAGAAATTTGAACTTAAAATCTTTAATTTTAAGGTATCAATTGAATTGTCATTGTGGAGTGGGTTGAATCATTATTGCCCTACGTTAAGTATACACACCAATTATCGTCTTGAATGAGAGTACATTTAGATCGGAATTTTCAGAATACATTTTGCAAACAATCTGAAGTCTATATAAGAACTCGTTAGAACAATTTTCGAAGTGAAAATAGTCGTTACGGAAAACGATGAAATTATGGTAAATGAGTTGAGACTCTATTGTGTTGGGGGAAAGGTCGAAATAATAGTTAAAAATATGAGCGGCGGCTTTTCAAATAGTAGGTATTTTAAGTTGAACGTGCAAAGCAATAAATAGGTGTTGGGTTGTAAACGTTTGTTGAACTAATAAAAAACAACATAAGGAGAACGTAGCGACTGTGTTCAGTAGTAACCTTCAATGTAACGTGTTCACATCATGTCCGGAATAAGGCGAACAGGTAGTGATAACCTGGTGGTAAGTAACACCATCATACCTTGCCAACTTCGAATGAAACTTTCCAAAATCATGGGCGTATTAATAATTATCACTCGCTTCAAATGATAAATAAGAGATTTTCTAGATGACTTGTGAACTCTGTCCATTTGATACCCGGGTAAGTTTCGGTTCAACATGGCTAAGGTTGATCCATAATCGTCATCATCATTATCATCACCAACCCGCGTGAGCCCACTGCTGGACACAGTCATTAAATGGACTACAATTTTTTATTGACCAAATGTCCGTAACCTTAGAAAACTCTTTATAATTATACATTTCAATAATTACATACATACATACACTCACACCTTTTTCCCTGGCTCTCCGGCGGGGAATCGAACCCCGGTCTCCCGAGTTACAAGCGGGTATACTGACCACTATACTAACGAAGAATTGGGGTAGGCAGAGACCACTTCTTTCCAATTGCTACGAGCAAGGTGGCTATCCGTAGTCCACTTTTCGCCCCCGCGGGAAACGAGACGTGTCAGGTGACGAACTACGATGCCGCCATTTTAAGGTTCAAAAGCGTAAAAATTCCTCATTGCGTTCCCACGAAAATAAAAGAAAGAGGTTTAGGTAAGAAAGGTGTATTTAGCAAGGAGTATAGAATTTGGGAAAAGGACTATAGGTTATTGGATTCTACTATCTCGGAAGGAGTAGGAAGAGACAGTTCTGCATAATTATTATATATTAGTAACATATGTGTTGGTGCGACTATGAATCATCAACATCATCCATGGTCCACGGAAGTCCACAGCTGGACATGAGCCTTCTAAAGGAGGTAAAGCCATAATTGCTTGACAAGCGTCTTATAGAGCGCGGTAGATTTTGATTGAATTACAGGATATCGTAGCTGCCACAGGACAGCTAAAGGATGTGCCAGGGTCTTTATCCTGGCACATCCTTAACTGGTTCTATACCAGAAGAAAAAATATTATTTATAATATTACGAGCAGCACCGAATATCATACTCAGTGTGAACACGTCATACGGATTAGTCAGTTGGATACTGATATGAGTGAGTGATTGATCGATACATGATAATACATTGTACATTTGGATGCAATTCGGGTATTTTTTCAACCTACCTACAAAGATATTTCTTGCTACCTTTGTAAAATCAAAATAAACTACCGGTCTGAAAAAAATCTAGTGTTTGACATAAACAGACATTCTACGACGACTGTTGGGACAGGGGTCCCCAGCCACTAAGTTTCGGTACTTTTTAATATACATCAGTAGAATGGACCGGTTTTTGTGATACGCATATTAGTGAAGTGGTCCTTTTCCCAAATTCCATACCTTACCACTTTTCCTACCTTAACCTCTTTCCTTTCCTTCCTTTTCGTGGGATCGCAATGAGGCTTTTTAATGCTTTTGAACCTTAAAATGGCGGCGTCGTGGTTCGCCACGTTTCGTTTCAAAGTCTCTCTACAACCGACATTGTTAACCTAGCTCTAAGTTATTTATTTTGTTGTGCTTGGTTGTGGTGAGAAATAAGTCATTATTATTATTTATCGTACACCGTTCATCGAGTCGGTCGTCTTCAATTCGAATGATTTTATATGCATTCGAATTATACGAATGATTCGTTCATTCCTATGAATTCATTCATATTTCAACGCATATGTTATGAATATAACTATGCAGAATTATTAAAATGTATAAAATATTCAAGAGTTCCCTAAAGTTAAGCTATTTGAACAATAAGGAAGAAACAGTTCATTTAATGATTGTCACTTAATACTATATGTAATGTACCCTACATTACATATATTTATAAATGTATTATGACGGTATTTGTAAAATAATGTCTGGCCCAGTCTCTTGACATTAAAACGCAATTAAGAACGCACATATTTTTTGTTGTTCCACTGTAAAGACTAGACTGTGAACCTGAGGCTGCATACGTAATAAATACTAGTAAATGTAGGTGTATATCTACTCCAAATTATTCACTCATCTACAGTAGACCGGTAGAAAATAGCTCAAGTATTAATTTCCCTTACTAACTGATGTCCGCAACTTTACTCGCGTCTTTAGTTTTTATCTCTTTAATGACCGTAGTACCTTTTCGTAAACGCTCTCGGTGTTCCTTTTTGAAACTAAAATTACTAATTCACCCTTATAACGGGTAAAATTTTGAAAAACGCTGGTGTACATTTATTTCTAATCAGAAGCAGGTATATGAAATTTCGTGCTTCCTCCTCAAAAGTGATGAACTTTCAATATAAACTGGCAACCCCTAATTCACACACTTACGGGTAAAATTTCGAAAAACGCCACTATATGTATGTGTACAGTTATTTCTAACTAGAATGAGGTATAATAAATTTCGTGCTTCTTTGAAAATGACGGACTATTTTCTATACGACCGTTCATCCTTTATTTTACCCTTTTAAGAGTAGAATTTCCAAAAATATTTTCTTAGTGAACACTTACAACATAAAAGACATCCACTGCCAAAATTTCAAGTTGGTAGCGCCAGCGGTTTAGGCTCTGCGCTGATGAATCAGTCAGTCAATCGGGTCAAGTAATTATATATTTATTAGATTGTGATATAATTCAATAAACAAATTACAAATGTAATTAAGTTCAAAAAAAATTGAAATTTTTGAAGAGTTGGCAACGTATATGTGATACCTCTGATGTTGCAAGTGTCCATAGTCTGCGGTAACCGCTTACCATCAGGCGGGGCCGCAAGCCTGTTCCTCATCATCGTGATATAAAAGAAAAATTGGTTCAATAAACAAATAAAATATGAAAACAATAAAGAAATGGAATGCGGCCAATTAAATGATTGGACAGTGTTGCGCCGCGGGTCGTCGCGGTGGACAGAAAGCGGACCCGCCGGTCCGCATGGAGGTCAAGTGCGACAATGCATTGTTTCATTTCCTGATCGATTCCGTATCAGAACCGGTCACCCGCATTTGTTTCTGGTGTCTAGTTTGGTAGAGAAATGCCCTTTGTTTGTGGTACTTTCACGATTTCAGGTTTAATTGCATGCATCTTAGCCGCAGCACTAGCTGAGACAGGGACTAATTTTTGTCTCAAATCGTCTTTTTTGTGTAATTTCTTATTTGTATATATTTATTTGTGAGACAAAAATAAATATTTTCCTTCTTCTTTTTCTTCTAATTGAAAAATGTAATAAGTAATTTAAATATAAACATGCACTCATGCCGGTATCGCATAAGGATAGGCAGAGATCACAGTTCGCCACATACTACGATCCTGACACACTTCTTCCGCCTCATCCACATTCATACATCTTTTTATGCGCTTTCATCGATTAAGGGTGTTACAAACTTGAGCTTTTTGAAACAAGTTCTTTATTGATTTGATAGAGGTAAGTTTTTCCTGGGCGCCCTCTTCCGAAATTTCTATTCACATTTGGCCGGTATATTCGTTTCGTCAATCGAATCTCAGTCATCATCTCAAACCAAAAAGAAATTTATTTTCACTTATCTATCTATACTATTATAAAATTGTTAAATGTCAAATTCTCAAAAATCAAAGATATTTAAAAACAAACTACTCAGATCGACTAATTAAGGGTTTCTGAAACCGAATCCGTCGATGTTTGTTTGTTTGTTCAAGCTTCACGCAAAAACCAGCGGGTAGGTATTGATTAAACTGTTACAGTCTTAAAGGTACTATTCCGGCATAATTGATGCGGTATGTTTCATCAAAATCGGTCCGGTAGAATTGAAGATACAGCTTGAGCCCTGTTTTAGTAGCTGCCGCTTTGTTACGAGAGGTCAAGTAAAAGTGGTTCTTAGAGTTTTATATAAATCTATGATTGTGTCAGAATTTCCCATGTTGCGAAAAACCGACATTCACGCGGGCAGAGCCGCGGGCAAAAGCTAGTACATTATATATGTATGTGAGGACGGAGTTAATGCCGAGGGCATTCTGTACCAGTTAACGTTTGGGTAGTGCACAGACAAGGAAGCAGGAGCGTGCCGTGCGAATGATTTTCTTACTGAAGTTCATTTAGACGACTGATTTAAACTAAAATCATTGAGATCACGAATTTGCCAAGCGCGCTGATTAGAAGCAAAATCTTATTTATTTATTGTACACAAACAGGTAAATAGATTTGTACACAGAGATAAAAGATGTACAAAGGCGAGCTTAACTCAAAAATTGAAATTCCTCCAACATACCTTAGAGTGCAAAAATAATTGAGATTAGAAGGAGGATAGGATCCAGTGTACTAGGTGCAGAAGCATACACAAAAATACATATATACAAATACCGAATATATATTATTTTAAGAGATAGCGTTCCTTAACCCCTCACCTGAAAACACTCAGAGAAGAGCTATCCCGAATAGAATGAGGAAGTGAATTCCACAGGTGTACGCACGCACAGTGAAAGACTCACTGTAACGACTGGATTTGTGGTGCGGGGTACGCAAAAGGAGAGAAGAGCTTATGCGGCAGGGTTCTCCCTTGGGGATAATATACTCAAAACGCTCCTGGAGATATAGGCTGGTGAATTCGAGCTGTGAAGAATATAATAAAGAAAAGACAGAACATGAGCATCTCGACGCTCCCGAACTGGCAACCACTTCAAGTATCCGAAACTAAGACATGGTCGTACTTGGTCTTTTGTGGTCGTAAGAAAATAGGCTTAAGCAGTAATGGATAAGGTACTTCAGCATGATGATATAACTGATAAACGCTGGCTCGTTTGCACAGCGTTAGTAAACAGATGATAATATAACACCCAGTTAACACAGATGATAAACTTTATGTGAATTGCAATTTATGTGTCTGTTTATATAAATTATTAACTAACTAGCTTTTGTCCGCGGCTCCGTCGTGTGTTTTTAAATCCTTCGTAGGTGTTTTTAAACTTTTTAAAGATAACTAAGATTGTGCCTAGTCATACATTGCTTCCTCTGTTTTCTAAGATTTCTAAGATTTTATCTGAAGAAGCAGATGTGGTTTAATTTTGTATTCAGTACGCCGTCGACTTTGAAACGGATCACACAATCCTTCCTATGTGTTTTTAATCTTTTAAATGTGCATATAAAACACGTTTTTTTTACATTTTTCATTACATGCCGAAGTATTTGCGAACATGAATAAATTAGACATTTTTTTGGACCAGAATTCGTAATTTTACCACACTGCGAAAGGGTTAAGTGTCTCAGTAGCCAATCACGCATTTGCGCAGGAAAGGAATTCGTTAAGTGAATATCCTTCCGCGAACACCCATTTCTACGGCGAGACAACAACTATCAAGACATTCTCGCGTGACCGGCAGAGAATGTGTTACAAAAAAAAAACTAAAGAATCGGTATTTTTTTTCTGCTGTCCCAAATAACACGATACTATAAAATACTACTATTAATGAGACTCCGACTAACGGAATTAATACATTAAACAATTAACTATCTGCAGGTAGTTAAAAAATTCTAATTCAACTTTTGTTTTGTCTCAGACCATTTACTGTTTTTTCGCTTTTGGGTAGATCCCCTGTTTAGCTAATATGGAATTTGCAAATTCATCAAATTCAAATGTGCTTTTGACAGGTGGTACAATGCTAGTCACTTTTAACACTTTTATTAAAGAGAAGTCGTCGCCGACCCCGGGTCGATAAAGACCACTGGATATTAACAAACTAAACGATCAAGCATAGTTCAAATATTTCAACGAAGGCCACACACAATCGCCGATAGCGACTTACTCGATACGGATCACAAAACATTAATCGAATAATTGAATACATTCAGATACCATTAACAATAAATCGAAACTGTAAACATATTTGAGAAACGGTGGGTGTGTTCCGGCACCGCGCCGTCATACGATACTCTAAATGGCGCGACGCAAGGTCAGGAGTCGAATATTAAATAGTACCGATTTGAATACTAGTCGAATAATATACTCGTACGTACATATAAACATATACATAATCACTGTATGGAGTACATATCTCGAGGAATGTCCATTACGACTTCATTCTGAACATATCCTATCAAATAAATTCAAATACTTAATGTATAACGCCAACTCTTGAAACTGTTTTGAATGTGGTGTAGTGGAAGACGTGCAACACATGAATGTGTTTGAAACGAAGACACTAGAAGGACATTATTTAGCAGAGAAGTGAGTGATGTGGGCATATGTAGCAGCGTCTTGGCCTTTCCGTTTTCTGGGCAGGCCAAGGCACTGTTTAAAATGGCTCAATTAGCTTCAAGGAATAGAATAAGCATTCAGTATGCCGATCTAAGATGTAGACCTTTCAGGGTACCATCATCGTTAAGCGATAAAACCCTTTAAACAAAGATAAAAAGAAACACGTGCACACAAACATGTACTTAATGCAGATATTGGTGCCGATTCTGTTGTAACAGAACTTCTAAATTTGATCCCTCCCCTATCTTTTTCTAATGTCAAACGCCAAAACGAGATAGCTACAATTTTGGTGCTGCCAATTTCGTTTAGGAACGTCAAAATTAAAGGATTTAGGCGCGATCTCGGAACACACGAACTAAATATAGGCAAAAACGCAACATTTATTTGAACCGTTTGACAGAAACGTAGGTTCGGTACTCGCTATAAATGTTTGCTATCTCGTTTTGGCGTTTGACATTAGAAAAAGATAGATAGCGAACAAATTTAGTTTAGTTCTGTACAACAGAATCGGCAACATTATGTACACATCTCGAGGAATCTTGCTTAGCTTTACACGTATCGAACAAATCTGTTTTGTAGATTTGGTTATCAAGGCTTAATAGGATGTATTGTAATTATTATCATTGCATTATGATTATTCGAGCAAGGTCACCAGCGTTCTGTATTCCTCGAATAGGCAATACATGCCGAAACCACCCTGCGAGAAGTGTTAAAATGATAAAAAAAAAATAGGTAAACACATTTTAATGAAAAAGTAGGAAGAAGATATTATGATGTGTATTGTATTATAAACTAATCGCACTATCAAGTCTATATGATTCGTATTTTAGGATCTAAATGGTTTTAATATGTAAAATAGGAGACATATCGTCCTTATTTTCAACATATTTACATATATCTTTCAAATTTTTACGACGAACGTATGATTCTGCATATTGAATAGAGTAATATTTATTTTTTTTGTGAAGTGATGACACAAAGGTTATAGAGAAAAATGGTTACGGTATACCCATATTTTCAGCTTTACTTCGAAATGTTCGACTTAAACAATGCGTTCCGATATTTAGTTTAGATGCGGCCTCCATTGTGTATCAGAAAGCAGGTAAAACAGTGGGTCCAGGTAGATGTCTGGACAGCCGCCGCCGACAGTGTGACTAAACTGAACGCATATTAGGTCTTAAACGAGTCGGTGTGAATTTTTTTACACACAAGTCCTCAGCAAGTAGAAAAGTAATAAGTATAACATTAAAATAACAGTATTATCTTCTACTGCTGCAGTGGTTTAAAAAATATATCATTGAAATTTCTACTTAAAAGTAAGTGGTAATATGTAGACAACTAATTCAAAAATATTTTCTTATTTTTACACAAATTGTAAACCATCATTCTTGTACAATTTACAGAGTACAAGTATGTAAAACTGGACAAAATCTTTTATTTATGTGTAAATGGAGCGGTGCTGAAAAAAGCAGACATCAGGTTTTGAAAAAAAAAACAAGCTTACCTAATGACTTCTGCCTATACAATACCTTTTACGAACGTTTACCTAAAGTTAATCCAAAAAAAAAGCTACAAAACTTTTTTGAGTTGAGTAAAATTTTATGTCACACACCTGCTCCAGTAAGAGTTCATTCAGACAAAGACAATCCTCATAGAGTACACACTAATATATTCATGAAAAATTACCCTACCAAAATTATCACTTGCAAACAAAACCTCCGCGTTTAAAAGGACGGTAGTGATGTAACTCCCGACAACTTTCCTTCCGTATAGTTTGTGTCGAAAAAGAAACCAAATTACGCATGTTCGGCACACCACTTATTGCATTTTAATGGGCGGTCATTTGCGTGAGCCGTTTGACTGATGTCTCATTCGGTTTGGCGGTCTCGGCGTCCGCGCATGTTTGGTTATAGATTTAATCGGTGTAATCTAGCAAATTTTGGGTATGTTTTTGTATATATGCCTGTAGGTAACTGGTTGAAATGCGCAATTTCGCCGACAATAACTTTGTGCGTTGGAGGCGATAATGAGTATATTTATTTATCGCCTACGGCTGTCTTTGTTATCTATCTATACATATAATAAAATCGTAAACGAGCCGTGTCTGTACAATGAATATTTTTTCAAAAAAAAAAACCATCCATACAGGTTGTACTCATGTTACCCGAGCCAAAAATATAGTTTTTAGAAATTTTTGTCTGTTTGTCTGTTTATCTGTTTGTCCGTGCGTTTGTGCACGCTAATCTCAGAAACGGCTAAACCGATTTGAATGCAGTTTTTACTGTTGCATTATGCTTTCTGTAACATTTGGTGTTTATTTCATTTATCTATCAAATGATATAAATGAAATGTCATTCATTCATTATAATAAAATGAATAATCAATAAAAAAATAATTATAATAAAATGAAATATCATTCATTCTTATTAAGATCGGAGTAAATAATTTATGTATAATTTCGCTCTTATCGAATACCCACGCGGACGGAGTCGCGGGCACAGCTAGTACTAATATAAAATTGTTAAATGTCAAATTAATTAAATTAAAGAAATTAATAAAAAAACTACTCAGATCGATTAGTTAAGGGCTTCTGAAACCAAATACATCGATGTTTGTTTGTTGGTTCGTTCGAGCTTCACGCAAAAACCAGCGGTTACATTTTGATCAAACTGTTACAGTCTTAAAGGTATTNNNCTGTTTTATTAGCCGCGACTAAGGTACGAGAGCTCAAGTAAAAGTGGCTCCTAGGCTTTATATAAATTTTGAGATTTTCCATGTAGCCGAAAACCGACTTGCCCAAGTGAATACTCGGGCGGAGCCACGGGCAAAAGCTAGTCATACATATATGTTTCGGCTACACACATACATACATGTGAAACAGTACCCAGACAAACCCGACTCGAAGTCACATCCTCTACAATAACAGAACCGTTGTCAAGGTCAAAAAGACCACGAATTTTAGTTTCTAGACATATTGAAGCATATTGTACCGCTGCCGTGTGGGCGCCGACGTAATAACAGCGCGCCTCAGTTTATCCTCGTGGGTGCTGTTAGAACCAGCGAAAGGATTGATGCGAATAATAATTAATAATGCGAATAATTAAGAACCAGGATAATGGGCTGCGGCGTTATCTTGCTATTCGATCGAACTTTACTATAACCCTACCAACATATATGTTTAATTCTAGACATAATAAAAAAGGCAAAAAGGTCCTTGAATGGAGACCACGTACTAGCAAGCGCAGTGTGGGACGGCCACCTA
>WUAW01002049.1:8797-18805 GCA_017165845.1 Thaumetopoea pityocampa | reverse complement strand
TATTTTTTTATAGAAAGCTATCTATCTATGATTGTGTCGGGATTTTCCATATTGTGGAAAACCGACATTCAAGCGGGCGGAGCCGCGGGCAAAAGCTAGTATAATCTAAGACTACATTTTTTACGTTTTGACTAAATTCACGTCGCTGTGTGGCGCTAGTGTTGTACTAGCGTCACTGCTGTCACTGTATAGTTCCGTGGATACTGTTAAAACAAGCTAAGTGATCCACTAGTGTAAATGCTGCAGTTTTGTCCTTCGATTCATCATCATCATTATCATATCAGCTGGAAATAGGCCTCCCCTAATGATAGCCATACTGAGCGGCTATGATACGCCTGCATCCACCGATTGTCCGCAAACTTGTCACCTGCATTACGCTTTTCTGTTCGAGGTCGCCACTCCAGCACTTCAAGACCCCAACGTCCATCGGTTCTGCGAACTATGTGCCCCGCCCACTGCCACTTCAGTTTTACAATCCTTTGAACTACGTCGGCAACTCTAGTTCTGCAGCGGATTATCTCATTCAACAAACATTTAATCCAATTTCTAAGACGTTGCTCTGCCAAGCATTGAGTTTACGACAAATCCCTCCCATTTATGCAGGAAATCCGTGTTCAGCGGTGAACATCTATGGGTTAATGATGTTGACGTTTCATATAATGACAGGTCTATCATAGAATCCCTACTATTATAAATGTGAACTGATATGGCTTGAATTTAATGGAGTTGAACTAGATTGTAAACATCGGATCGATTTGTTTGCATGGGAATAGCTACAGAGGCAGAGAAGGTCACAATATGTCCGGATGAAACAATCATCAAACACATACTCTACACGGGTGCAGCAGTAACAAAATTAAACTATTTCTGAAAATTCGTCAACATCGCTACTGAATCAATTGTGAGGATTGTTGTAGCGGTATGTTTTGGGAATAGACAATATGCGGATTTCATCACGAATGCAGCTGTAGCTTTCACATAGGCATACATATATGTATATACGCCCTAAAATATAAGTTTAAACGCTCATTAAATTAGTTTTTTTTTAAATACTATTCTGAACGAACGAGAATAGTCCAGTCTGTACCTCGGGTACTAAACAACGATATAAACACTTTTGATGATTTATTGGTACAGTGGCAGTGACCCTGCTTTCAGTGCTCATGAGTCCCGGGTTCGAATCCCGGTAGGAACAAACTTTGTTTGTTCACAAACACAAATGTTTGTATCCGAGTCATGAACGTATTTATCTATTTAAGTATTGTATTTAAAGTGTGTATGTGTATTGTTGTCTAGTACCCAAGATACAGGGAACCTTAGTTCGGGACCAGGTCACTGTGTAAAAATGTCCAGAATATTATTATTATATTTTTATATAAATAAATATTAATAAAGAAGCAAATAAGCGCAGTGTGAGACAGCCACCTACGAGATGGACCGACGACCTGGTGAGGATAGCTGGGTCTCGCTGGATGCAGGTGGCTATGGACCGGTCGCGCTGGAATTCGATTGGAGAGGCCTATGTTCAGCAGTGGACAGCTACGGACTGAAATGATGATGATGAAATATTAATACATATATAGATAAATACGTCCATGACTCGGACAGAAATATTTGTACTCATCCCATAAAATTTAGCTCTTAGAACCTGGGACTCATTGGCACAGAAAGTAGGAACGAGGGTGATATGCAGACTAGGGGACGCGAGACATACCCCCGCTATATACGTCACCACTACCACCGCTATATACATCCGGACCTGATGGGCATCAGCCGAATAGGCCAACATAACCTAACAAATAAGATACTGATAGGATAAAGAAGGTAGGTACGGTAGGCTTAGAGGTCCCTATAGGTATGCACAAAATAGAGACCTTGTTTTCAAGTTTATATTTTAATTCACTTGTTTAGTTTCTTAACGTGTTATTTTTATTTTTTCTTCTACCACCCTCCCCCCTATTTTTTAACGCGTCGAAATGCTTATCGCATCACATCGCACCGAGTGCATGCATACGATATGATGTGGGGCCCCACAAAACCACTCAGCATGCATGCACCCTCACCTGTTGAGTTCCTTATTAACACGCTCCATACCACGTGTACCATTTATGGTACACGTTAAACTTGACCATCAGGCCACGTGTACCATAAATGGTACACGAATACATATTATAATATATAAATTCTAGTATTGGTATAGATTCATGATGCCGGTTATTATATATAATCCAAGCGTTTACAACTGATGTATTTGGGAAAAATTCAAATGGCCTGTACGACCAGTCGGGCAAATACGGCTTGGCGGGGAACGTGTTAATTTATAACGCTTGTTTATCTTACACCAGACTTTGTGGGTCAAAGCTTGGATGTTTCGATGCAAGTCGGGATTTTTTGCGCAGCCCGTGACCCTAATCCTGTCCTGGCGCATGTTTGCTAACTGCAGTTAAGCTGCAAATTAGTCTAGCGGTTAAGGCTCTATAGTCGCGTTTAACATTTTATTAACACTTTAAAGCATTCTGGTCACTACACATACAAAAAAAGGGAGAGATTTGTAGTAACCTCCACGCTTGGAGGAGTCTTGGAGACCGCAGGAGTTGTTAGTTGGATTGCAAGATAACGCTGCAGCACATTATTCATTTATTTACACTTCATAAATAAAAGATATATAGATGAACTTAATGCCTTAGGCATTGTCTACCTTAGGGTTGTACAGAGACAAAAAAGTGGGTGCATTCACAGACGAAAAGAAATGAGAGAACAAAACGGTTATTACAAACTAATACATATATAAGAATATAATAAATTAATGTATAATAAATAATAAATCAAATATGATAATAAGCTAATATACTATTACAACATACTTAAAAAGAAGCCCCCCTAGCCGAGTTGACATTCGACTATCGTTATCGCTAATAGAAAGGAAAAAAATGTATTGGAATGACATTTCTAATCGCCAAGTCACACGGTGTAACTTGGCGATTCCAATACATTTTTTCCTTTCTATTAGCGATAACGATTGTCGAATGTCAACTTGGCTAGGGGGTAGGAAAATAAGATTGCGATGATTCTGCTAATTCACTCAAAAGGAGTTCACGGACTTTTTTCTTACATGAATCACGTGTAGCACATAACCTGATTTCGGTAGGAAGGGCATTCAAAAAAGGAACAGATTGAACAACAAAAGAGGAATTAACAAGACTGGAACTCTAAGAAGGACATAAGAGAAGTAAATTATGAGAGGAACGAAGGTTTTTATCATGAACAGAACAAAGTTATTGAAGATGATGAAATAAGTAGGGACTTTGGGAGACATTAGAATAGTATAAAGAGAAGTGAGAGTGCACAGTCGACGGCGACAACGAATAGGAAACCATTTTATTTGAGAACGAAAGAAAGACACATAGTCATACTTACGAAGGTTAAAAATAAATCGAATACAGTTGTTGAGTAGACGGTCAAGTTTGTTGAGAAGATTTGCGTTTAAATAACATACGACACTATTGTCAATTATAGGAAAAATTAAGGTGTGCATAAGCATTGTTTTATTGCTTATTGGGAGAAAGTTTTTTAGACGATAAAGAGCACGTAGAATCCCGGTAGTTTTCTGGCATACGTTCGTTATTTGTGACTGCCAGCTAAGAGTAGAATCAAAGTGCATCCCAAGATTTTTAACAGAAGAACATAATAAAATGGATACACCGTTGAAAATAACAGGTGGGAGTGTATAAATATCCAGTCTATGCAATATCTTTTGAGTACTGATAACGATAGGCTGAGACTTAGCTGGATTTACAATTAAACAAAAACCTATCTGACCAGCTGTTAACAGAGTCGAGGTCCCTATTAACTGCATCTATAGTAGTTGCTGTGTCACAGATATCTGCTTTAGAATAAAGTTGTAGGTCATCGGCATACAGATGATACGAACACTTAAAGTTTGGAGTTAATAAATTAATGAAAATTGAAAACAACAATGGAAGAAGAATTCCGCCTTGAGGGACTCCAGAATCAATATCACACCAAGATTAAAAAGACTCCTCGATGCGTATCGACTGCTGACGACCCTGAAGGTAAGAACCAGTCAAATATTACAAAGGATACCATATAATAAGAGAGTATAGATAAGAGCATGTCATGACACACAGTATTAAATGCATTCAAAAAATCTACCAAGGCCAAGGAGGATGGTAAGGTTACCATCCTTACCATTCTCCATCCCAGCCTTAATGTCACTAGACACTTTCAGAAGAGCCGCAACGGTGCTATGGGCTGGCTTAAAACCTAATTGAAAAGGACTTAACAAGTTATTGTTATAAATAAAATGAGAAAGTTGTTTGTGAGCACAAGCTTCAAGGACTTTGGATAAGAAAGAGGGGATAGATACGGGTCGAAAGTGATTAGGAAGAGAAGGATTAGTAATCGTAGGAAGAGGAATAATGTAAACCTTACGCCGCAAGGATGGAAAAGTACAATTAGTAAGGGAGAAGTTAATGATATGAGAGATCCCAGGAAGAAGATCATCATTAGCTTAGAGCCTTACTCAACTAATTCTCTCAGCAATCGCGGGAAGAGATGAAATGTCTTTATTATTATGCCGACGCTACACAGCAAATTAGCACATATTATAAAAACCAAAAAACAAATGTATAAAAACCTTAGAAATACATTATTATCGTGTTAATGATAACTATCCATTAAATCGTGGACATCAAAGCGTGGCCCAATAACCTGATAAAGGAATGCATGCCTCCTACACTCCATGCGATAAATAAAAACGACGCGCGAAGATCAACAAGCGTGTTTTATTTTATTTTATAGAAAAATATCATTGTCGTCATCGTCAGCCCGCGGACCTCTACTGCTGGACGTGGGACTCTGCTTTAAAAAGAAGGAATTTGTCATAATATTCATGCTTGGCAGGTATCCTGGAGATAACAGTAGATTTTGATTAAAAAACAGGATAACGCTTCTGGCTATAATTAAAAAATCACATATGTCAAAATAGCCTTCAATTCTTCACCAGAACTTTCACCCCAATCAAAGTTATTATAAATGGTAGCATCAATAATTTAGCCGGAACCCGATTCCCTAAGAGCGGTCGATTTGGGAATTTCGTCCGCGTACATCACATCAAGTTATGACCGCATATATGACCGCAAACATAGTCGTCGGCCTGTGAGTATGTTTACATATAATCACGTGGTCGCAACTCACCGGTCCGAGATTGTCGAAGCCGTGCCGAAACGCCAAGTCCTTCACCTCTTCGTGCTGGACGGACCTCTTGAACCGAACCAGGAAAGAGTTGGTGAAGACATCGCGCGATTGACACGACGCGACCAGCAAAGTTGCTGCCAAGCATTGTAGCCACATGTTCACGTTGTGGCCGGTGACGGCTGACTGAGGCCTGACTCCCGCTGACGTCACTGTATATCGACCGAGGTCGGGCGCATGCGCCAACCCAATCATTCAAGCGCACTTCTCGACAGCCATCGCCACCGCGATGTTTAGGTCTTTTCAGATCACCGATTAGATATACTAGATCATAGGTTCTCAACGTGGGCGACAACGCCCTCTTATGGGCATTTGAAACTTTCAGGGGGGTAATAGAAGTCCCAGAGAAAATTAGGGGACGTTAAAATAACACAGAGAGAACGTAGGCAGGTGAAAAAAAGTCAAAAAACAGGATAGGGATCATATCCTATATTACGACATGTGTATAATATTACACGTTTAAATATAACGTGGCAACAGCTGTTTCAGATTCGCGATAGATTATAAGAAAAATAAATTGGAGGGCACTAGAAAAAAATATTCTCAAAGTATGGGCAAAAAAAGATTGAGAACATATGTACTAGATAATCTTTCGCAAATTGATATAGCCCATAACTAGGATTCCTTATATCTCGCACATTAGACAACGCTATACTCAGGTAGTTAAGTGGGTTCCAAATATTAGTGCTCATCACATAGTGTACTCCTACCAGATTCGATCCCCGGACCCTTGCGGCTGAAAGTAGAGTCACTACCAATTGAGTCGATCAGTCGCCGAATGAATTATTCATTTGTGTAATGGGTTATTCACGACTTTCGGTAGAGAGCAATCTCATATAAAGTCAACCGTCAAAAACTCCTGTGGCTTTCCAAATGTTTACATCCAGTGAGAAAATATTTACTAAACCATGATTATATTTTATCACTAGCTTGTGCTCGCGGCTTCGCCCGCGTTAATATCAGATTTCCGCTAAATGGGAAATCCTGAAACAATCATCAATTTAGAAAAAGTCTAGAACCACTTTTACTTGACTTCTCGTACCTTAAAGGCGGCTACTAAAACAGGGATCAAGCTGTATCTTCAATTCTACTAAACCGATTTTGATGAAACGTGCAGCAGTAGTTAAGCCGGAATAGTAATTTTAAGACTGTAATAGTTTAACCAAAATATACCCGCTGGTTTTTGCGTGAAGCCCAAACAAATAAACAAACATTGATGAATTTGGTTTCGGAAGCTCTAATTAGTCGATCTGAGTAGTTTTTTTTTTTAATATTTTTGAGTATTGATAATTTGACATTTAACAATTTTATATAATAGTAATAATATATTAACCGTGTGTACGATAGGATTTCTCATTGACATATCTCAGGAACGATCTAAAGTTTTAGGGGGTTTTGAACAAACTGCTCTATGAGATTTCTCGTGTAGCAGAAAACCAACATTCACGCGTACGGAGCTGCGGGCCAGAGCTAGTTAGTAATAAAATCGATTACATTTATCTAATCGGTTTCAGCTTGGTAATTGGTAATAACGGCCGTCACCAGCGTCGATCATAAATGGTAAAGTTAAAAGCAGTAAATTTAATGAAACGAACCAACAAATTTATTTTCTTTATGCGTAATGAGAGACTTCGTATTTATTTTCTTTGAATTGGTTTATATATTTACAAGATGTAACTGTGAATTGGAGCCTTTTGTGGTCGGAGGTGATTTTGCAAATATCGAGAGATTTCCTCATGCCGTCTATCTGTCAGTGCAGTGTCCGTTTTATTGGATCTGTGGTGCCTCCATCCTGAACCAAAGGATCCTCATAACAGCTGCTCATTGCTTAGAAGGATGTAACTTGTCGAAAAAAGAACACGCAATGAAGGCGTATGCAGGACACGAAAATTTAGATAAGGCAAGCAATTAGTTGCTCTGTGGCGCCGGCATAATAATGGCATTACACCCATCTTTTCCTGTATTCTGTGAGAACCAGCAAAAGGATATAACAGGATAATGGGCAGTAGCGTTATTTTGTTGGGTCAGATCCTTAAAAAAGAGAGATTTGCCACAATCCTCACGCTTGACAGTCATGTTGGAAACCGCAGTGAATTTTGATCGAATAAAATCATAAGTCCAACAATTGAATTCTTCTGTACAATAATTAAACCTAAGATTTAAGGCAAGCTTGCACAATACTCGTAGCTACCGTATCATATCAATACTCGTATCATACGGCGGCTAATGTAGATCGAGATGGCTTGCTCAACTTTATATAAAGTATTGTATGTTATTTCGGACAATTGTTCTCTGTACTATATGAAGAACAATAAACTACGTGAAAATACTTTATTTCATATAGAAATGATTTTAGTGACACAAACTGATTATTTGCACCAAACAATATACATTTAAAAAAAAAAGAAAATGTTGAAATTGACCATTTTGTAACATAATATATGTACCTAATTGAAAATTTAAAGCTGCAAAAAATTTAATTTACATATGGATAATTTAAATACAATAATGCAATTAATGTCATTTCTATTCAAACTTCAGATTTATTTTAGAATTCGGCATTCACAGATAGATTTTTTCTATGATAGGGGACGTCACCTTAACTTCCAACTTAAATACTGCGGCATGTTTCATCAAAATCGGTCCATTGACTGAAGTCAAGAAGAACTGAAGTTTCTTTCATCTCAATCCCTGTTTTAGTAGCCGCCGTTAAAGTACGAGTAAGTTTAAAAAAAAACCAGTTAAACAATAGATTTTCGTAGAGAATTTTATACAATAAGGTAAAGAATTTATTAAAGTTTTATAAAGCTGATTTTAAATTTAAGTAAATTTTAAAAAATAGCATATTATTTTAAATTTACAAAAACTTGTCAAAAAACCACTTTGCCCGAGTGGCCGCTCAAAGGGGCCATAGGGATAAAGGCATTATATAATCATAATATTTTGAATAACTGGCAAAGCGGTCAACTGACCGCATTTTTTAAAGAAAACTACCAAAAAAATTCTTTTTAACACAGCAGCCACATGTTTGATCCAACCGCCAGACACCAAATGTCTTAACAGCGCGAGGCGGGATGTTTGTTTTTTAAGGCCAAACCAAAATTTCACAAGAAATGTATCTATTTCTAATTATATTATCAAATTTAATAAAAAACATAAAATCCAAAAAAAATATAAATCATTATTATTTATTAGAAAAAATTAAAAAATATATCAATCTTTTCTTTTCATCTCAGTTTTTATTTGATATATTAATCAGATTCTTTTATGTTATAATTATATTTTTTGTCTATTACATACATACAATCACGACTTTTTCCCTAGCTCTCCGGCGGTGAACTGAACCCCGGTCTCCCGCATGACAGGCGACGGTACTGACCACTATACTAACGAAGAATTGGGGTAGGCAGAGACCACTCCTTTCCACTTGCTATGAGCAAAGTACCTATACGTAGCCCACTTTTCTTCCCCGCGGGAAACGAGACGTGTCGGGTGGCGAACCACGACGTCGCGATTTTTATAAGGTTCAAAATCGTTAAAGTTTCTATTATCACGTAGAAATATCCTCAAAGTTAAATATAACGAACTAGAAAACTATACAACAATGTTTCGCAGAAATATGTTGAATTTTTATTTTACATTTAACATTTTTATAAAATAATCAATATTTTCGTCAGTTTCACTACTGACTTAACAAAACCTTTTTATTATTCCTTATACTCTGTTTTGATTCTAATCAGTCTTATAATCTAAATATATTTAGTTTAAATATAGTGTTATAATTTAGTTTAAAAGGTTCTGTTAAACTTTTAGGAACTTTAACTCAGCTTTCGTTTTCATAAATATTTATTATATTTTAACATTCTCTTCCATCTCCACAAATAATCTTAATATTTTTTATCATAATCAAACCTTTAAAACTTCCCAACTTTAAAACTTTCATAAAAAATATATTTAAATTAAAATAATCTCTGTAATTCAACAGTGAATTTAAAAACCCTAATCGGATCTGATTTCTTGTAATTTATCACAGTAGTAAACTCCTATTCCGGAGTATGTTTTACAGGCTTCGTGAGCCCATAATGGTTATAGATTTCCTTTTATAGTTGTTGACCATCTAAACAAAATATTTCAGCATTATATAATACATTTAATCATAATGTTTTGAATAACGGGCAAAGCGCTCAGTTGGCCGCTTTGCCCGAATCGCTTTGCCTCTTTTGGCCATGTTATTTTAAAAATGAATAGATCTCACACTATTTTATTACATACTAGCTGTGCTCGCGACTCCGTCCGCGTGGGCATTCGGTAAGAGCAAAATTATACATAAATTATTTTCTCCGATCTTAATAAGAATGAATGATAAATGATAGATGAAACAAACACCAAATGTTAGAGGAAGCTTGCTACAATGTAACAGTAAAAACAGCATTTAAATCGGTTTAGCCGTTTCTGAGATTAGCGTGCACAAACGCACAGATAACCAGAAAAACAGAGACAAAATTTCTAAAAACTATATTTTTGGCTCCGGTAACATAGGTAAAATCTGTATGGTTGGTTTTTTAAAAAAATATTCACTGTATAGACACAGCTCGTTTACGATTTAATTATATGTATAAATGTGTTCCTTATCTTCATATAAACTTGCGGTCATCTTTTTAAGAAAAACCGTCAAAGTTTTAACTAAATCGACCGAAGCGCGTTTCTAGAATATCGCGTATTATTTCAATTAAC
>WUAW01002041.1:4151-15433 GCA_017165845.1 Thaumetopoea pityocampa | reverse complement strand
GACATTCTTCACACGCCGTCACGAAAATCTCTCAAGCATATAGATTTCCTCAAGACGTTTTCCTTCACCGTTTGAAGCGAGTGATCAATTATTAAATTATTAATACGCACATGATTTGAAGATGAAATTTAAAAGACTTGGCATGCATGGTCATACATAATACAGTTGTCGGATCAGATTTATCGATGTCATAATACCGTACAAACTATTTGAATTTTTTACCCGACTACCCTCAAATAGGGTAATATTTTTCGAGATTGTCTATTTCCTTAGCTAGTTCTGTAGCTACATCGGCATGATGGATTATTACAATTTCACAGTTGGAGTATTACTTTTCGGAGGCATTGGCTGAGCTGCGGGCGGCAGCCGGCATAACAGCCGTCGAAATAGATGCACGAGAGCCTTTCGGTATGTTCCTATCAGGAAAGCTACAGGCGAATCAGCTTGGAGACGTTTTTGAGTTAATAGTAGTTTACGGTCAACAGATAAATAAACAAATTGTTATTTTTTTAATTAAGTACATAATATTATACGTATTAAACGTAATTTAATATGTATTACTAACTTCTAACGCTACTTATAAGCGACTGATACGAAAGTACGAGGCATGTGGTAGCTAGCGTAACTGGTTTATTCNGCCGGCATAACAGCCGTCGAAATAGATGCACGAGAGCCTTTCGGTATGTTCCTATCAGGAAAGCTACAGGCAAATCAGCTTGGAGACGTTTTTGAGTTAATAGTAGTTTACGGTCAACAGATAAATAAACAAATTGTTATTTTTTTAAGTAAGTACATAATATTATACGTATTAAACGTAATTTAATATGTATTACTAACTTCTAACGCTACTTATAAGCGACTGATACGAAAGTACGAGGCATGTGGTAGCTAGCGTAACTGGTTTATTACAGTTTTAGTCATTGTCTACAAACTACTACAAACGTAAAAGCATCTTCAAGCTGATTTATCTGTAGACGGTAGAACTTCTTTTGTAGATCGGCGACGTCCGAAAGAACAATAGTTTGAAGCAAAAAAGCAGTGTTGAACAACATTGTGTGTTTGTGTTATTATATATAGCTGATTAATTTGTATTCAGATACAGTACAAGTGAGGATTCAAGCGGCCGTCGTCTCCGCACCGCAGTTCGATATCGGAGCCTGCTCGCAACTGCGGAACGTGCGCGCAGATTGATCCGTGGACATGAGGATTGCAGATATCACACTACCGTCATTCAACTGATTTTATTCTTAGGAACAGATTTTTGTTACTTCATCATCAGTCTGTGAAAGTCCAATGGTGCCTGCACGGATGGCGCAGTGGTTTACGCGTCCACTTCGCTGTCGAGTGTTGTGGGTTCGATCCCCAGACGGGACAACTTTGTGTAATCCACAAATTGTTGTTCCGAGTCTGGGTGTTCTGTGTTCCCATTATTTGAATGCTTGTAAAGTTCCCGCGACACAGGAATTAATTCTAATGCGGGAGTTCTTTTTAAAAGAAAACAATGGTGAACATGATCCTCCTTAAAAGTGATACATTTGTTATTATCTCCACGCTTGGCAGGCGTCTTGAACATCGCAGTGTATTTTGACTGAATATCAAGTAACGGTGCTGCCCACTATCCCAATAAGTCTCTTAACCGGTTCTATAGCATCCGCGGGACGATACGAAGTAACACTATTATTATTATGGCGACGCTTCAGCTTTTGTTACTTGGAATAAATTTATTTTTAACGTTTAGTGCGATTTTATGATTAATTTGTTATACAGAAATAAAACTGGACATAATTTAAAAAAAAGTTTTATTGTACTCCTCCATACTTCATTTGAAATTATTTTAAATTACTACATAAATATACTGCTAATTATGAACTAACAATTCTGCAGTCTCAAAAATAATTACACGCATACAGTTAAGAACAATGAGTTAGTAACCGGGATGTTACGGAGACGTGTTGATCCGTAGACTAATGAAAAAATTAGGAGAATTAACGGATCAATTGAAGTCATGGAAACTGTTCTCTCACAGACCACACGCAACTATCGATTCCACTAAACATAAAAAATGCATCAATTTTTACAATAAACACCAAACATGCGCGTGCGCAGCGGCAGGAACTCGATCAGATCTCGACTCTGTGACATTCGCCGCACACGCCATATATACATACACGCACGCACGCACGCACACAACCCACGCACACCAATAAATATACACAACACGAGCTAAAAATTGGCTTCAGCGTTTCTTTACAGATTGTGTGCTGTGCGATGTTTTGGAACTTCACATAACCCACAATCTGTATTGATCCGAGATCACATTTGGCTCTAATCACACCATCAACAGTCTATTGGGTTACAACTCGTCTTTGAAGTCATCGTCGTCGCCGCCCGCGCCGGGCGGGGGAACGCCACCTTGTCCTTGGTAAAGCTTGGCAATGATCGGCTGGACAATTTCTTCTAGTTGTTTCTTCTGCTTCTTGTATTCCTCAGAGTCTGTATCCTGGTTGTCTTCAAGCCATTTTATAGTGGCGTCTATTGCCTCCTCCATTTTGGACTTTTCGTCATCGCTGAGCTGCAGACAAAGAGAAGTTATTTTTAGTTACACTGTAAATAATTTGTCTTGTAATTATTCTGAAATAAAATCCATAAAGTATAGAAATTCTGATTTACTGACTGACGGATTATGACCAGAGTTTTGGTGGCAACCCGATTGAAGCATCACATAAAGTTTTAACGTTTTAGTTAAGTTTTAACGTATTAGTTTATTGTGATGTTTTATATATAAATATAGTGTTGTTTTGTGTATTAATCGTTAATAATTGTGAACAATATTAAAACATTGGAATAAAACTGATTAAGATAATGTCCATATTTTTCCAAGGCAATAGACCTGCTGGAATTTTGCCTCGTCAAAGTATAGAAGCAATAAAATGTGACACACCAATATTTTATTGGTAACTTAAAAAATATTATATAACTTCTAAATATATACACTGGCGAAAATGGAGTGAATTCAGCCGCAGTCGGTTGTCACTACGAAAAATAGAAGAAGCATTATGACCAATTGGTTGTGATAAGGATAATAGACATTTTAATCACACCAGACAGATCTGTTCATGACATAATGATTTAGAGACACTCCTGGTAAGTATGTTACAGGAGTTCCGATTAGAGATGTTCAAAAGCAGTATGAAAATCCGATAACTATTAGTTATATAGAACCTAAAACCTATTTTGAATGGAATAATGAAAAGTTTAGTTATATTTTATCTCTACCTAAAATTATCTCGATTTGCATCAGGGTCTATTGTTTTTTTTAGGAGATCTGGCTATAAGGCGGCCTAAAATGACCAATCGGTGTTCTTGAGACATCAATCATCACATGCTTTCCAAATCACCGGAAGCAATAGCGCTGTTAGTGTGCCAGTTGAGGATACAACCCCAGACCATCAGTTTTGGATTCAGGATGAGGCCTTACTATGCTGACATGACTTAAAACTAAGATTAGTTTTAATAATGCCTTCAAATTGTCCAAAAACTTGAAACTCAGTGTTGTAAAATTTTATAATGGATATTTAGCTATATAATGTTCTCAATTGTTAAAGTGAATCTAAAGAAATTAAACAAAATTTTATGATTAAGATGGAGCCTAATCAATAAGTTTTGAGTGTAAAGGTTGTAATAATTGTAAGGATACCAACCTTAGCACCAAGTTTCTCTTTATCTTGGAGCTGGTTTTTAAGTGAATATGCATAGCTCTCTAGCTCATTTCTGGATTCAACGCGTTCTTTGAGTTTCTTGTCCTCATCTGCAAACCTCTCAGCATCCTTGATCATTCTCTCAATGTCCTCTGGAGTTAACCTGTTTTGGTCATTTGTGATGACGATTTTTTCCCTGTTACCAGTGCCTTTGTCTTCAGCAGACACTTGAAGGATACCGTTGGCGTCAATTTCGAATGTAACTTCGATCTGAGGAATACCACGGGGTGCAGGAGGGATGCCAGTCAAGTCGAATTTACCAAGCAAGTGATTGTCCTTTGTCATGGGACGCTCACCTTCGTAAACCTGAATGGTTACAGTGTGCTGATTGTCACTAGCAGTTGAGAAAATTTGGGACTTCTTGGTGGGGATGACTGTGTTACGAGGGATGAGTTTGGTCATCACACCACCAACAGTTTCAATACCCATAGTGAGTGGGTTAACATCAAGCAGTACAATAGCATCAGTGTCCTGTTCACCACTGAGTACTCCAGCCTGAACAGCAGCACCATAAGCTACAGCTTCATCAGGGTTAATACCACGAGAAGGCTCCTTGCCATTGAAGAATTCCTTGACCAGTTGTTGAACCTTGGGGATACGGGTTGAACCACCAACAAGCACAATCTCATCAACATCTTTCTTGTTCATGTCTGCATCTTCCAACACTTTCTGTACAGGCTTGAGGGTAGATCTGAAGAGGTCCATGTTTAACTCCTCGAACTTGGCTCTGGTGAGGGTTTCTGAGAAATCTTCACCTTCAAAGAAGGATTCAATTTCAATCTTAACCTGGTGGCTGGAAGATAGAGCACGCTTCGCTTTTTCGACCTCACGTCGCAGTTTCTGCACAGCCCGGTTATCCTTCCGGATGTCCTTGCCCTTCTTCTTTTTGTACAGTTTGATGAAATGCTCCATTACTCTCTGATCGAAGTCTTCACCTCCCAAGTGGGTATCACCATTGGTGGCTACTACCTCAAAGACACCATTGTCAATGGTTAAGAGTGACACATCAAAGGTACCACCACCCAAGTCAAATACAAGGACATTCTTTTCTCCTTCCTTCTTATCCAGACCATAAGCAATAGCAGCAGCAGTAGGCTCATTGATGATTCTCAAGACTTGGAGACCTGCGATAGCACCAGCATCTTTGGTAGCTTGACGCTGAGCATCATTGAAGTAAGCTGGTACAGTTACAACAGCATGAGTAACCTTCTTGCCGAGATATGCCTCAGCAGTTTCCTTCATCTTAGTGAGAACCATAGCAGAAATTTCCTCGGGTGCAAAGATCTTTTCACCTTGAGATGTCATGACAGACACATGTGGTTTGCTGTTTCTCTCAACCACCTGGAATGGGAAGAATTTAACATCATGTTGTACAGTGTGGTCACTCCATTCTCTACCGATGAGACGCTTGGCATCAAAGACAGTGTTTTCAGGGTTAGTCGTCAGCTGGTTCTTGGCAGCATCACCAATGAGTCGTTCACCATCAGCAGTGAATGCCACATACGAAGGAGTAATACGGTTACCCTGGTCATTTGCAATGATCTCCACTCTGCCATTTTTGTAGACACCCACACTGTTGACAAAAAAAACAGACTTAGACAATTTTTCAACATTTTACTTGAAACCATTTAGAACTTCTAGTTAGAAAGTAAGAAAATCTACCATTGAGACCAATACCATCGATCATATTTTGTTTGAAGAAAATTCAAAACTCAATCATATTTTCATTAATGCAAAAAGTATATGAACAACCATCACTAAAAATATAACAGAACTAGCTTTTGCCCATGGTTCCGCTCACGTTAATGTCGGTTTTCGCTACATGGGAAATCCCGACACTATCATAGATTTATATTATTAGTATTAGAGCCATTTTTACTTGATCTCTCATACCTTAAAAGCAACTACTAAAATGGATCAAGCTGTATCTTCAATTCTACTCGACCTATTTTGATGAAACATGCCACAGTATTTAAGTCAGAATAGCAGTACCTTTATGACTGTAACAGTTTAACCAAAACTACCCACTCCTTTTTACGTAAAGCCCGAACAAACAAAGAAATAAACATCGGTTTCAGAAGCCCTTAAATAGTCAATCTGAGCAATTTGTTTTTAAATATCTTTAATTTTTTTAAATTTGACATTTAACAATTTCATAATAGTATAGATAGATAAAATGAAACATTGTACAATGAGTTTTGCCCCTGATAGACATGATTAATCCACAACAGATGTTTCTTCTGGGTTAATGTGTGCAGCAAATTGTTTTTTTTTTACAAACAAATAAAAATGGAAGTTGGATAGTTAAAACACAACAAATAAGAAAAATGTTTACAAAGGATATTCATAAATAACATCAATTTATAATCTTTTATCTTTGTAAGATATATTGTCAGAATAGTTTAAAACCTTAGTTCCCCAGGTGGACCCCCAGGGGTCCATGGGAGACTCGACAGTGGTCTATGTTGGCATATGCAAATTTCCACAGTTAGATCTAATTTTCACATTTTTTGTTGAGTTTTGGGAATAAGGTAGAAATATAGCTGCAGGGGGTCGACCGGAACCAGCTAAATTTTGAAAGTGGTCTATGAAAAAAAAATGTCTGGGAACCTCTAGTTTAGAACATTCTAAAACGACAAATGTAATATTAATATTTTTTTAATATTCTGGACACCTTCACAGGCATTGATTCAGTCCTAAACTAGGATTCTTGTATCTTGGGTACAGGACAACAATGTACATACTTATATAGATAAATATGATACATAGAGATAAATATGTCCATTACTCAGATACAAACGTTTTTGTTCATCACACAGTTTGTCCCTACCAAGATTAGAACCCACTGTAACAATCAGTCACATATATATTATAAAATCTATTCAGTGTTTTTTTTTTTTTCAACATTACTAAGTAACACCACTGACCTTAGCAATGATTTAAAGGTCTACAATTTTGAGATCAATGTAACTTAGATAACATAACTTAAGACTTATAATGGTTGAAGAATTAAACAAATGGATAATTAGAGATGATTAATGTGTAAATTAATTCTATATATGTTTTTTTCTTTAAATTAATTCTATATAAATATAATGTTTTTTTCTTTGCTTAGCCCCTCTACTATTTATGCAACAAAGTTCTGAAAAAATTGTACTGGTATGGGAAAACTTCGTGACTAAACAAAGCACATTTTCGAAAAAATAATTTGGAAAAAAATGTATAACTTACCAAGAGTAAGTGGTACCCAAATCGATACCAATCACGGTGCCAATGTCCTTCTCCTTGTCCTTCTTGTCGTCGGCGCAAACCGCCACGACCACACAGGCCAACGCTAACAAACTCCACCTCATTTTCGGCATGCAATATTAATTTTAATTACTGCAACAATAAAGAAATAATCAGGTTTTCATTGATACAAGACTGCTGTTCTCAACGTAAGGGCTCAATTGGAACAAGCCGGATCTACTTTGATGAACACGTAATCTTTAAAGAAGCACACGTCATATGTAGGATTTCGGCAGAATGTATCGGTTTTTCGGTTACGGAGAGAGAAAGTTGAATTCTACTAACGGCACTATGTACTCAATTAACGGTACACGTTATTAGGCTATGGGGAATGAATGGGTCGCAAGCCCGGCAGGCGTCGAGAAAATTCTTTGATGTTACGCCCGATAGCGTCTTTGAACGACTTTTTTATATTACAAAACATCACATGTTTAACAATTTACCATTTTAAACTTATTGCTGAACAGTAACACATTTTGCAAATCTAACTTATAAGGTTAATTTCTAAAATTAACACTATTTTGTATAAATCTAGGGAATCGTACCTAATAAATAAAAATCAAAACTATTAATATTTACCAAATCTTATAAATAGAAGACTAATTAAATTCCAATTGAAAAAATTCACAGCCACGATAGAAGCACTTTAAATAGAAATCTTACACACGAATTTACGACTGACGTAGACACTTACTCTTCGATTTTTCAAGAAAAACTGAGTTTCCGAAAGCATTTCTCGCTATTATTTAGCGCTAGTGTACTTCGTGGGCTAAAATAATTGGTCCACAGTTTGATGACGTTTTATATGCTTGTGTGCTATTGGACCAAGTGTGCCTATTTGGTGCAATCTCATTGGCCCACGTTTGAAACGTAGGATTCAATCACAGATGATGAAATTTTCGATGTAATAAAACTATGTAAAGCAGAAAGAAAGTATACTGTAAAAAATGTAGGGCTATCCCCAGACTACAGGAT
Source organism: Thaumetopoea pityocampa (assembly GCA_017165845.1). Taxonomy (NCBI): domain Eukaryota; kingdom Metazoa; phylum Arthropoda; class Insecta; order Lepidoptera; family Notodontidae; genus Thaumetopoea; species Thaumetopoea pityocampa. The sequence goes on along the minus strand of WUAW01002041.1, from coordinate 7,412 downwards.
TAAACGATATCAGATATAGGATATAGCATATCTTCGTTGGGAGTATTCTAAGAACAGCGTATTTAACCCTTTTAGTGCCGAACGACGAAATATCGTCGATTGATAGGTACACTTGCGAAAAATGCCAGCTGCGATATATTGTTGCGCACCCAATAGAGCTTTATTATTCGCATTGCACGAGAACTCAAAATTTATATTAATTTATAAATAGTATAATTTCATTACAAGAGGATTAATACTTCGTTTTGAATTTATTAGTTTGGTTTTTTTTTCCAAACCCTAGTAAATTTGTCTAATTCGTTCGGTTACGAGTATCTTCGCATAGGCATATTTTACACCCGGCACTGAGAAAGTTAAACTTTAAAATATGTATATCTATACAATTATAAAATTGTTAAATGTCATTTTTTTTAAATCAAATATATTAAAAAAAACACTCAGATTGACTAATTAAGGGCTTCTGAAACCAAATCCATCGATGTTTGTTTGTTTGTTCGAGCTTCACGCAAAACTAGCTGGTAGACTTTGATCAAACTGTTACAGTCTTAAAAGTACTACTTCGATTTAACCTTTTTAGTGTCGGAGGTCGATATATGAGCCTATGCTGCACTGGTGAAAAGTGCCAGCGCTAATATCTAGACCGCACTTTGTAGTATTATTCGCTATGCGAGAAAACTGTATCTCAAAATAAATGTATATGTTAGAAATCAGAGATTCTCAGACTTTTTTCTCATAGACCACTTTCAAAATTTAGCTGGTTTCGGTCGACCCCCTGCAGCTACATTTCTACCATATTCCCAAAACTCGACAAAAAATGTAAAGATTAGATCTAACAATGGAAATTTGCGTACGACAACGTAGACCCCCGTCGAATCTCCCGTGGACCCCTGGGGGTCCACCTGGACCACTTTGTGAACTAAGGTTATAAATAGTCTAATTTTTAATTTTATTTCAGCAATGTTATATAGGTATATGTTAGGTAATACATATACCTATAGCAATTACTTATTTCGGAAAAGATAATCGGTCCGGCGCTTAACATGTACCTTGAGTTATTATTTTTGTTATGAAATATTATTTATTTTGTTACCAAATATATTAGAAACTAGCTTTTGCCCGCGGTTCCGCCCACGTGAATGTCGATTTTCCGCAAGATGGAAAACCCCGACACAATCATAGATTTATATAAAAAGTCTAAGAACCACTTTTACTTGACCTCTCGTACCTAAGCGGCGGCTACTAAAGCAGGGATTAAGCTGTACTTAAATTCTACTAGATCGATTTTGATGAAACATGCCGCATTAATTATGTCGGAATAGTACCTTTAAGACTGTAACAGTTTGATCAAAATCTACCTGTTGGTTTTTGCGTGAAGCCTGAACAAAAAAACAAATAAATAAACAAACCTCAACGGATTCTGTTTCAAAAGCCCTGAATTAGTCTATCTGAGTAGATTGTTTTTAAATATCTTTGATTTTTGAAAATTTGACATTTAACAATTTTACAACAGTAAATAGATGCAAATTATACTTTGTAATGAATGGTCTATGTAAAGTTATGAAGAAAAGATGACTTTTCCTTTGTTGGTGTAACTGGTGGGAGGCCTGCCCACGCTTTGTCATTAGTTAGGTATCAGTTCTGCATGCTTTATAGCCTATTCATTACCACTTCAATCAGTTATGTTAATAACCTTGGTTCTTTTACAGATATTTTCGTCTTAGATTTTGTCATGCAAAGAAATTCTGAGCATAGCTTTTTCATAACATGTTAAGTGACTTATTTAAGACTAGTTAAGTTAGTTAGACCAGTTTATGTTCCACAGATCATTCTTATATCACTGGCAGCAAATACACTCAATTACCTTTCTCTTTAATGATTGTGGACGAGACAATGTTGCATAATTGAATCTAGTTATGCAGAAAGCAGCCACTGGTACATTTCCCGAGAATGAGTCACTAACATAGCCATAGTAATGTAGAAATTGCCAATTTTTTACAATGACAACCATGTCGGTATCTCATTAACGACGGAGATACGATTTAATAATTGACTGAAATGCAAGCATGGATCGAAAAATGCTTCCAACTCAATTTGTATGTTATCCTACTTCGCTTTTTTTTACATAACCAGCTCCAATTGCTTTTCAGATGCTACTCATCTGAGTAACGATTCATTGTTTAACCTTTTCATCTAAACTTGGGGACCAACCTAACTGAAAACTTTATTCTAGTTATACTGGCTTATTACTTCCAATATTATTAGTGTATCCAGGGAGGGTATAGAGGAATAAGTGTTTATAGATGAAAAAGCCGTCGTTTTTCTTCTAAAGGGTACTGAATCAATTGAGTTGGCTTTCTAGTTACAGTAAATTGTTTTGTAGTATCCGCACGTAAAATCTATGTAGGTAATTAATAATATTCTGGACACGTTCACACACATTGATCTAGTCCTAAACTGGGATACCCTGTATATTGGGAAGTAGACAACGTTATACAGACATATGCAGATAAATACTAATAAATATATTGATAAATACGTCTATGACTCGAATACAAACATTTTTGCTTTTTACATAAAGTTTGATCCCTACGAGTTCGCACCCGAGACTCATTGGCACAAAAGTAGGATTACTGACACTGTGGCAATCAGTCGTCAAATTGGCGTTGCCAAATGAATTACTGTCACCTCTTTCAACACTAATATAATTATATACTGAGGATTGACTATAAAAGTTCCCACTTTCATAATCAGCCAATCCCCTAACAGCACTGTGATCCAGCATTTTTCATCGGACAGAAATTTCATTGCATCATATTTTATGAAAATTTGAAATTAAAGAACACTTCCCTATATTCAAATAACATTATAAGCTACGTCAGTATTCTGCAGATAAGCTGATAACAGTTATTTTTTCTTAATCCGTGGTGAGGCGTAGTTTTATCAAAAACAAAACTATGCAAACGGCCTTTGATGACATTTAAATGATCAAAGACAAACAGCTGATTATTCTTCAACAAAAAAATCCCTGTCTAATAACTTCGGATTTGCTTAATCGACGTATACTTTCTTCTGTAGTGTGATTTTTTACCTTTGATTTCTTTTATTTTTGTTTATTTTATAAGATATTTAAACCAGTAACCTTTACGTTCATAAATGTACGTACAAAAGATCCGAGATCACATATTGTCTTAACCGAATATAATAAATCAATGACCCGAATTGAGAATCGAATGACACGATACAAATTTTAGGTTAGACTTT
>WUAW01002040.1:32011-46355 GCA_017165845.1 Thaumetopoea pityocampa | reverse complement strand
AGAGTGAATAGGTTTTTATTAAGCTAGTACGTTTTACCACCCCAGGTTACATCGCCACTTACCATCAGGTGAAATTGTAGCCAAGTACTAGCCTAAATATTGTGAAAAAAAAAACACGTAGGCTATTTAACACATCACTATTTTAAAACTAATTATGCTCGAACATTTTTCATATAAATATTTTTATAACGTAAAATTTACCTGCTAAGTTTGAAAAGCAATCCATTACTTTATTGTATCGTAAAAAAACAAATATCTACGAAACTTAAATGAATTGTTTTTTTTTCAGTTATTTCGCAGGAATAATTGTATTATATTACTTTACCGAGCATTTTAATAATGTTTTTTAAGTATCGCGCTCTGCCTGGGTGGTTTATCCAGGCTTATGAGTATATTGCTAGCGTTCGTTTTCCAACTCAATTTTCTTCATTGATGATTGATAAGCCGATTGGCTTACGATGCTCAGACAACGCTCACAAGCTCTTGTTTTAATGATAGGCGTCTTACAGAACTACGCTAACAATTTAGCTTAGTAACATTATGCGCAGACGGACTGCGCATAATGTTACTAAGCTAAATTGTTTCGCCTAGAGGTTATCTGCTAAGTCACAGAAACCACGGGCGTCGGATATTCGTGTATCTGACGCATATTCGTCGGATATTCGTATATCACATATGCGATTCCATGCCGTAATGCCACTTTCCCACAATGTCAATATGAATTATCATCCTCAGTCTATATACGTTCCTACTACAGGGGCAAGGAGCTCTCCTAAATTTATTAAGCCGTTGTCTAACACGGTAGCCTAGTGCGCGTTGATAAGCCTCACACATCTATGCAAATATCACCTATTCGTTGAGTACATTGGTGTCTACAATGTAGACCGCACATGAGTTTGAAATAACCTAGTGGACGGTATCGGGATTGAATCCACCACCATTTGATTTCTAGTCGTGTCTATCATCACTAGACCATCAATATACTCGTACTATGTTAATATGAATGACCTCATAATGTATTTTTTAATAATAAAGTATTCTTAGTTATTATAACCTAAACAAAATTTTTTTAATCATTTTTTTTGAACTCCCGCAATAGGATTAATTCCTGTATCGCGGAGACTTTACAAACATTCAAATAACTGAAACACAGAACACCCAGACTCAGAACAACAATTTGTGGATTACACAAAGTTGTTGTCCCGTCTGGGGATCGAACCCACAACACTCGACAGCGTAGTGGACGCTTAAACCACTGCACTATCCGTGCAGTCACATAATCTTAAATGCATTTCCACGTATGAAGCGACTCAATTACGTAAATTTAAAGTAAAGTGATAGTAAAGTGATGACCAACACTAATGTCGATGACATAGTTATATAATCATGTCCGGACATCACTAGTTCTTTATAGAAGTTTAGTAGGAGTGGAAGTATCGAAAAAGAGAAGAACTTCTAAATGGGTATTATGTATACGTGCCTCTACCCCCAAAGGTTAATGTCAGGACGCTGTATATGTTGGTGGTATTAATTTTTTAATTTAATTTAATTTAATTTATGATGTCGACATTCAAAAGTTATGCCATCTGTTGTGGATGTATGGTACCATGTTACAAAGTAGGTCCCAACAGTTTCTTCGAATGAATTAATTCTAAGGTTTTGGTTTATTAAACATCAATTATTATTAATGATCAGGTCAGGGAGTACTTAGTCTTTTCGTCTGTCCGGCAAATAGACTTAAGTACACGGGTAAGCGACCCCGGCCTCCCGAGCTACTACTGTCTTTTCTTGCTCCTTCCGAGGTAGTAATATCCTATACCCTATAGTCCTTTTCCTAAATTCCATATTCCTTGTTCAATACGCCTTTCCTACCTCATCCTTTTTCCTTTCCTCTCCATTAAGCCGTGGGTACGCAATGAGGAACTTGATTCATTTTTGAACCTTATAAAATGGCGGCGTCGTGGTTCGCCGCCCGACACATTTCGTTGCCCACGGGGGCGAAATGTGGGCTGTGGACATCCACTTTGCTACATTGAACGATCGTAGCATGTGGCTTTCTACATGCTACGATCTTCTTTAAGTGGTCTCTGCTTACCTCAATGGGAAAGAGGCGTGACTGTATATATGTAGTATATACTATAGTCTCTGCCTACCCCTATAGTATATCGGCCTGAGTGTATGTATGTATGTATTATTAATATTTCTTTTAGTCTACTTTTGATTTTATATTTAGTTCAATACACATCAGAATCCTTTTTCATCGCCCTAGTGCTCTAAAATAAATCTCTCTACTTAAAAGCTCCACAAAGATATAAAACTCGTAATAAACAGTTCCCAGTACCGCCGAGTTTTGACCGTCCGCAAACTTCTTTGTACATAACTTTTTTAATAATACCTCTGGGTGAAGCAGTTGACCTAACCAAGGAGTAGCGGGTCTTGCGAGGAAATCATAACGACATCGTGAGATAAAACGAGTGTGTGAATGTATGACGTAAATTTAGAAAAAATGGCAAAAAAATCATTCATGATAATATACATAATATGTATGACAATGCGAGAGCATCGCCAGCCGATGGCCCGGGAGGGAGATATGGGAAGTTGATATATGGCGGATGAACTTTAAATACAGTCAAAAGCACATGAATGTTGGCGGCGTGATATTCGAAGTACGAGACTTGGTTGATCGGTCAACCAAGTTAAGTGAGTGGACTAAGGACTTCGATTTTTTGTATTGGGCTACATTTTTGTATCTCGGGGGAAGGGGGGGGGGGGGCTGCCCCGTCCCTGCTCTCTCTCGGCGGAGCCCTTGTAACAAAGGTGTACACCAATAAATTAAAAAATTACATTCTACTTCCTAATAAAAGCGTATGGCTTACCCTCATAGCTTACGATACTCAAAATATTCCCTAAAACAGCAAAGACATTTAATATCTATTAAGTACTATGTGCTATATGTAAAGACGTGCGCATATGTTTTATTGCTTAGGGAACGTATAATTTGATTCCTTGGGGGTGGACTGTGAAGAGAGTATTTAATGTACATGTGTGCATGCATGGTAAAGTGTAAGTTCCAAAAAGTGAAAACAGATTTTGGGAAAAGTAGCATAAAGAGTTAAGGAGCATTTTTTTTTTTCAAAATAATATATGTATGTACGTATTTTGGTGTGTTTCGTTATTTGTATATACATATGTATGTTTGTGCATGCTTCTGTAACTAGTACACTGGATCCTATTCTCCTTCAAATCTCAAATATTTTTGCACTCTAAGGTTTGCTGGAAGAAAACTCAATTTCTGAGTTAAGCTCTCCTTTGTATATCTCTTTTTTCTATATTTACAAATGTATTTACCTGTTTGTGTACAATAAAAAATAAATAAATAAATTAAATATTAGTCTGATTTTAAGTAACAGTTATTTTGTCTTTAATACATAATCAATTATAGACTTATATATCAGGGAGTACTTAATCTTTTAGCCTGTCCGGCAAATAAAGTTAAGTATACGGGTAAGCGGCCCCGGCCCCCCGAGCTCTTCTTTCTCCTTCCGAGATAGTAATATCCTATACCCTATAGTCCTTTTCCTAAATTCCATATTCCTTGTTAAATACACCTTTCCTACCTCATCCTTTTTTTTATTTTTTGAACCTCATAAAATGGCGGCGTTGTGGTTCGCCACCCGACACGCTCGTTGCCCACGGGGGCGAACTGTGGGCTGCGGATAACCGGTTTGCTCATTTAACGATCGTAGCAGGTGGAAAGAAGTGGTCTCTGCTTACCCCAATGGGAAAGAGGCGTGACTGTATGTATATAGTATATAATATAGTCTCTGCCTACCCTTATGGGATATTGGCGTGAGTGTATGTATGTATGTATGTACTATCATATATTTATACTTGATTTTAAACCATAAAAAAACATTATAGTCACGCCAATATATAATATAAGTAATTTTATTATACAATAGCTTAGTTTTCTTTTATTTTCAAATTTTTTGTAGAAAATATAAAATGCGTGTGTTAAATTTTAAGATAATGCTAACTCCTCTAATCTGTAACAAGGATTTATATTATACCGTTCAACAATTCGTATTCCTTTGTATCTATCTATTTGAATACAGAATTGCCACTGAGTGGGGTAGCTTGCAGAACCAATTTACGCTGAGTCCTAAAATGTTGAAGTAATGACCATGGACAATTAAACGTGGTATGTGTGGATCCTTGACTGATGGACTGTACTTATGATCTAACCAAGATTGTGAGTAATTAGTGGAGAAGGCGGCTCATAAGTGCTAAAGGTGGTAATAATTAAAGAAGGCTTATGTCCAGTATTGAACATCTGGGTGATGATATGATGATGAAAGACTTATTTTAATACTAGCTTTTTCCTGCGGCTTCGCCCGCGCTGACGTCGGTTTTCTATTACATAAGCAAAAACTTAAGAACTGGTTTTAATTGAGCTCTCGTACCTTAACAGTGGCTACTAAGCTGTATCTTCAAATCTACTGTACTGATTTTGATGAAGCATGCCGCATTGTTTAAGTCTGAATAGTACCTTTAAGACTAAAACTATTTTACCAAAATTTACCCGCTGGTTTTTGCATGAAGCCCGAACAAACAAACATCGATGGATTTAGATTCAGAAGCCCTTAATTAGTCGGTCTGAGTAGTTTGTTTTTAAATATCTTTGATTTACAAAATTTGACATTTAACAACTTTATAATAGTACCAGCTTTTTAGCCATGGTTGGTGAATCCAAAGTAAAAGTGTATTAACAGTTTTATCTCATACATATTATAGATAATATGTATGAGATGAGTTTATTATTATAATTCTCAACTCTAGAAAGTTGAGAATTATAATAATAAACTAATATATTACTTTGCCGATTATTTATTCGTTTCGAACTGGATTATTGGAAATATAGTTCTTAAGTATAATTTAGAGTATAATTTGGCATGTGATAAAAATATTAAACAGCATCGTTATTTGTCCAAGTGTTAGATTATTTAATTAGTTATCTAATATAAATTTAATTAGTTATCTAATATAATAAACACTTTTAATATTATAATATCTTATATCTTATATATAATATCCAGCATATTTGCCGGGTGGCGCCGACATGATAATAGCGTCACTCCATCTCTTCTCGTAGATCCTGTGAGAACCAGCTAAGAGATGTACCGGAGTAATGTGCAGCGGCGTTGTCTTGATAACAAGAGTCAGTCAAAAACTACTGCGGCCTCTGAGATGCCTGCCAAGCGTGTAAATTATGGCAAAGACCTACTTTATGAGGCGGTAGATGATGATTATTATGATGATGATTACATTATTGTATATCGTATATTATTATCATGCCAAAAAACGAGGATATAGAAAAAAATATTATATAAAAATGATACAATTTGCAGCCTTATCGCTTAAAGTGAAAGCGGCAGACCACCTTTGTATCTTAGTTAAAAGAAGTTAATTAACGCACCTGATCCATTAACGCCAAGTAGGTGTCTTATCTCGCATCCGGCCCATCACGTCCTCTCGGAGATAAATATCGGCCGGATGACGTGACCGAGCAGAAATTAAGACAGGGACGTTCTGGTTTATAATATGTACACGTAATACTTCTGTTTTTATATATACAATAGGTTTTACCCGCGTCTCCGTCCGCGTAAATGTTGGTTTCACGCTAAATGGAAAATCTGGAAATAATAAAAGAATTACTGTTATCGATAGCTCAGTAAAGAAAAAACTAGGAGTTATTTTAGAAGAAGAGAGGAATAGAAATATAGACGATATTTTTAATGAAAAGACAGATATGAAGAGATTTATTGACAACTATATAAACGATAATATTAATAAAAATATAGACAAAAATAGGTCCGATTCGCCCCAATTACAAAAAGGGGCGAAAACCATTCTTACTTGAACTCTCGTACGATAATGGCGGCTAATAAAACGGAGTTCAAGGTGTAACTTCAGTTCTACTGGAATAATTTTAATGAAACATACTGCAGTATTTAAATTCGAATAGTATATATTATAAGATTTACAAAAATATCCGCCGCCATTTTTATTTGAGCTCTCGTACCATAACGGCGGGTACTGAAACGGAGATCTGGCTGTAACTTCAGTTTTGTTGGAAAAATTTAAATGAAACATGTTGCAGTATTTATTCTAGAATAGTAAATTTAAAAATGCAATAGTGTAACCAAAATCTATCTGCTGGTTTTTGGGTTCATCCAAAAACCAGCAGGTAGATTTTACCCTATTTATTTGGTTAAGCTTCAGCTTAACCAAATAAATAGGTGTGAAGAAATCAAAACACGGTTTCAGTTTCAAGCCCATAAAAAGTCGATTTAAGTAAGATTTTATGAAATATATCTTTAATAAACATCCAATAACAATGTAAATTCAATAACTAAAATCAGGGTCCATTTAATTATCTCTCATAATATAATCCCCCCATTCACAAGTTCCAAACTGATTTATCCCGAGACATCGAGAGGAAATACACCAAGGGTCAGATAATACGATTGTGCCCGATGTGAAGCGACCTTTTCCCGACCGATGACGTAACACTTGACTGAATAGAGAGCGTACCAGAACAGAAAGTGCAAAATTTGCTGATATTTTATAGGAATTATTCCATATTCGTCCCCAGTGATGATATTGTTGACGCCGAACATTGCGCAATCTTCATCATCCCTTCCTTTCCAAAAGTTCCCAACCTACCCTCCTAAAAATACAAGTGTGTGGGAAGGGGAGGGTAGTTAAAGAATTAGTTGGAAAAAATCAACGAACGCCGCGCGCGCACTGAACCGCCCTGTAATATACATATAAAAAAGAATCCAAGAAAAATCGACTTGGTGCGTCGAGTTATCGAAGGAGCTACAGATCGAGAAAGCCGCGTGAGTACTTGTACTTCCTGTACATTTCCCAGTCTCCTCATCAGGCGGCTGCGCTTGCCTGGTTTTCCCGGGTCCGTAGGACCCACCGCACCGCCCAGATATTTGGAACCGTTTGGTATTATTTTCTGACAACACCCGCGTGTCGTGGTACAGTGGCTAGAGACGCGACTCACGACTGAAAGGTCGTTCGATCCCGGTCCCGTACTGTTGATCTATTTGAGGACATAAAAATATAAAAACACAAACTGTGTTAGTTATTTATTACTTTAAATATATTTATAGATATATACATAACAAATTATATTAAAAATTTATATTAAAAAATATACAGAAGATATATATATATATATATATATATATATATAATGGTGGGCGTGCCAAATGACTCGCGATGACCCCACTGGGTGCTGAGAGGCAGCATGCGGCGTCCCACTGGATCTTGGTGTGGGCGCGAACCTGTAACAAAAACTATTGAGCTATTTCTAATTCATATACGGTCTACATTATAGACACCAATACACTCAATGGAGAAGAAAAACTTCGTGAGCATACCTGCAAGCCTGCATGGGTGTGTGAAGTCTACCAATCCGCACTAGGCGAGCGTGGTTAAGTGCGGCCTAATCGCACTCCTGGTCAGGGGAGATCCGTACCCCTGTAGCGAGGACGAATTTGACATTGACGAATTTGAAATTGACGAAAGAATATATTCTCTTTCACTCTTCTTATCTGTTTCTATACTAAATTTAGATAAATATTCCTGATGATAATTTTTATTTATTTATTTTCATTTCATACATAAAAAATGCCTGAGGCATTAAGTCTGCTTAAGACTTAATGCCTCAGGCATTTTTTCCAGTCAACTTTAGGGTAGTACAAAGATAAAAAAGTAAGTGGATGAAAAAAAAAGTGAGATGAGAGAACAAAACGGTTGTTACATACTAATACATACATGGGGATACAATAAACTACTATATAATAATAAGCTGAAATATGATAATAAATTCATACACTACTAGATTTTCTCTTTTCTTATCAACCTAATCTATAAACACTGACGAAAAGTGTAACACTGTTGGGGCACTGGTCTTCTATTATTAAGAAGAGGATTAACACGCTATTCTCAACATGCAGGATTCACCAAGTTTTCTTTCTCCGCTGAGCACATGGTATCGACAAAATAATATATAAATCCAAAAATTTGCACTCAATCGGGAGTCGAATCCACGATATCGCAAGTCTACACTGTTATCACGCATAAGTGACATGGAGCTAGGAAAGACAAGCCAATGGAGAATTGTACAACCGACGAAGCAGTATGTCACGCGTGTTGTAGTGTCCCGAAAGAGGGAGAGTGGTGAATATAGGGACAGGACAAGAGAGTTAAATAATTAGTAGGAAGCTTCAAGAATCATCATTCATCATCATTTTAGCCCATAGCTGTCCACTGCTGAACATAGGTCTCTCTAATCGAATAAGCCCATCGCTTCAAGAATGCCGCTGGTCAACGGCATCTCTCACAATCCGGCCCGAATGACCAAGATCACTCAGTGGAGCTACAGGAAGGTGGGAGTTGTATCTCTCTAGATAACCACGTGCTTAATAATTATACTATTATAAAATTGTTAAAGTCAAATTTTGTAAATCAAAGATATTTAAAAAAAAAACTACCAAAATCGTCTAATTATGGGCTTCTGCAACCAAATCAGTTGATGTTTGTTTATTTATTTATTCGAGCTTCAAGCAAAAACCAGCAGGTAGATTTTGGTCATAACTATTATAGTCTTAAAGGCAATAATCTGACTTAAATACATGTTTCATTAAAATCGATCCACTGGAATTGAAGATACAGCTTAATCTCTATCTTAGAAGCCGCTGTTAAGGTATGAGAGCTCAAGTAAAAGTGGTTATAAAGCTTTTTATATAAATCTATGATTGTTTCGGGACTTCCCATCTAGCGGAAAACCAAAGTTCACGCGGGCGAAGCTGCAGGAAAAATATAGTATTTTATAATTATTGTTAAATTTTATATGAAATACGCGGGACAGTGGCCAAAAATTACCGCTTTAGTTAAATGGAAATTAGGATGACTCTAAAGCTACCATTGTTGAAGGAATGACTCCCCCGTAGAGTTATGATTTATGAGTATCCTCTTAGTTACCGCTCTCGATTAGCAGTGTAATAAACAATTACTAGATTGCAGTATTTTAAATACGTTAATAATACCTTTACACAAGAATTTTGTGGCAGTCTCTAGTTACTACGGACACTATTTGACTCTGTCGGTCTCCATGGAATATGTAAATAAATACAAAGAAGCACAAACATTTCTATAATAAATGCAGGCTGTGACCAGTTTGTTATAATAAAAACTACAAATAAGTCTGTTTTATCGAGCGCTGTCATTATAAGAAAGATGTATGTCAGGATCGTAACAAGTGGAAAGAATTGTTCTCTACCTACCCCAATGGGAAAAGGGCGTGACTGTATGCATGTATACCGTTTATTCGAAATAGTATTAATCAATTGCGCCAGAATGTCCTTTTAAAGTCAAAGTCAAAAATTTTTTATTCATGTAAACCCAACAGGTACTTATGAATAGTCAAGAATCTACCTCAAAATACTACATACCATACCTTGATTCAATTGACGAAACAAATATACCGGGCAAATGTGAGTGGAAGTGTTGGAAGAGGGCGCCCAGGAAAAACTTACTTTGAACAAATCAACAATTGTTTCAAAAAGGTTAAGTTGTTCGTAGTACCCTTAATCGACGAAAGTGTATGAAAAGATGTGGATGAGGCGAGAGAGATGTATCAGGATCGTAGTATGTGGCAAACTGTGGTCTCTGCCTACCCTTATGGGATACCGGCGTGATGTATGTATGTATGTAACCTATGATATAAGCGAGTAGATTGGCTGCGGCTTTAATTACGGTAGCAATTGAGGAGGCAATCCAGAGACGATATTATCGGGTCACGCCGCTGATTAAACTATCCCTTACTCTGCAGGTAATCGTTAGAGATATTATATACTTGTAAAGCTTACAAGACTTTCTAAAAGTCGTTATAACAAAAAAAAAATGGAAATGACTTAGCTATGGTTTATTTTTTATTTATCCATATCTTTTTTTTTAAACATACAGCATCTAGTTAATATAAAAAGTTATAACATAGAAATTATACAAACACCAATTAAGCTTCCACTTTCAAATCACACATACACAGAAGCATATAACAAAACAAAGAAATATATTTATGAAAAATTAGGAAATTGATGGAGTAACTTAAATTTATGATATTCTCTCTTTAAAAACGCTTATTTTATAATTAAATAAATAGATATCAGTGAAGTTTTTGTTATATTTCTGAAGCAACTCGATACAGAAAAGCATTTTTAGCACACTTTGTGAGTAAGAACGTGTGTAGAAACGTGGACTTTGCTGTTATGTAGTCAGTGTGTGCAAACTTACTATCAAGGTGCACAACCAAGTACCTCACCACGCATAGCCTTTGTAGAATAATATTATTAACTAGCTTTTGCCCGCAGCTCCGTCCGCGTGACTATCGGTTTTCGCTACTTAGGAAATCTTGAAACAGACTTAAACATATAAAAAGCCTAATAACCACTTTTACTTGAGCTCTCGTACCTTAACGGCGCCCACTAAAACAGGGATCAAGCTGTATCTTCAATTCTACTGGACCGAATTTGATGAAACATGCCCTATTATTTAATAGTACCTTTAAGACTGTAACAGTTTAACCAAAAGCTACCCGCTGGTTTTTGAGTGAAGCAAACAAACAAGCAAACAAACAAACAAACATCGATGGATTCGGTTTCGGAAGCCCTTAATTAGTCGATCTGAGTAGTTTGTTTTTAATTATCTTTGATTTTTGAAAGTTTGATATTTAACAATTTTATAATAGTAAATATAGATAGATATAGTTTTTTTTTTGGTTATACGAACATGTACATTATTTATATCAAATTTGTATGAAGTTATAAATAAATAAGTAAATCATCATAATCATTATCATCGGTTCTTAAAAATTAAAGATTTGCCATAATTTCCACGCTTGGCAGGTGTCTTTAAGATCGCAGTAGATTTTGATTGATTAATAGGATAACGCTGCTGCCAAAGGTCCTGGTATATCGTCCCCTTATTGGCAAAATACATTACTGACAACATTGACCATTGACCTTCCCATGTAGCAGAAAACCGACATTCACGAGGGCGGGGCCGCGGGCAAAAACTAGTATTATATATAAATAGTTCATCCATTCCGAGAATTTAGAATCGAGAATTTGTCTACCGTATTATGTTGTATATTTCGTCTCGCAATAAATACAAGTAAATACCTACGAGAATCTACAATCTGGCGACGATGGCGCCCGCCTTCACTTTATTTATTCAATAACATATCTTTGTTTGCCTACATCAACACGCTTACATCTTGCATGTTTATTTGCATGCTTTTACGGATGAAGAATGCCGGAAATTGATGAAAATAATTATATTATATATCCATGCAATATTTACAAATAATAATGTAATCAGTTAGATAAGATAGTAGTAAGATTTTTAGGCACTTATCCGCAAGTCAAAATTACAAACTCCCACCCTAAGGTTCCTGGAAGAGATCGCTACCTTAGCAATAAGGCCGCCTATTGTACATATTTGTAATATCTTTCTTTTCATTTCGTTTCGTTTGATTTGTTTATTTTTCTGTGCAATAAGGAATATTGTATTGTATTGTATTGTATTGTAGAAGAACCCATTTTCACCGTTTTCATTTCTTTCTGTAAATACTATGAGAACTAATTAAGGGATGCACTAGGGTAATGAGCAGCAGCGTTATTATGATAATAATAATAATATAATGCATTCATATAGTGCACACAGTGATAATCCTCGGATGGTGTCACATTACATATATTAAATTGTCAAAAGGGCCTCTACGTGTTGGCTTAAAATTCCGGGTCACCATTGGTCCGAAATTTATGTTGTTTGACATACATAATAATAATAATATAATTCAATCAAAATCTTCTGCGATCTCCAAGACGCCTGCCAAGCGTGGAGATTATGGCAAACCCCTCCTTTTTAAGGAGGAGGCTTATGTCCAGCAGTGGACATCCATGGCCTGATGATTATTATGATTTATTTACATCTTATATACTAATGGCATACGGGCGGACTTAATACCTCGACTTTTAGATGGTGCTGACATAATAAACTTTCTTAAATTTATGAATTATTTATCGGAGGACAAACAAGAATATTACAGAGGAAAAAAATGTTTTCCCAAATATTGGTCTACATCATGACCAACATTTGGCAAAAAAAAAAAAACAAAAAAAGTTTGCACTCGCAAAAAAAATATCTTCAACTTCCCTCGTGATATTTCACAAATTACAAATCAAGAAGTTTTATGTTTTCACCTGTACTTTGGCTTTGTTCTTGTTAAATTTTATGATTCCCTTATAATTTTGACATAAATAGCCGTTAACTTTTGATAACAATGACTTAGTAGTTTAAGTTTTTTATACCTCCAAGGGATCTTAGATCTCAGTACAAATCTCGGTATAAATTAAAATAAATAAAACTTGAAATTAATACCAATGTAATTTCTTACTAATATTATATAAAGAGATTTACACATACGGATGGACAAAAATAAATTGATCCTACAATGGTTTCCTTTTTACAGATAGAGATACGGAATCTTAAAAATGACTTGACTTAAGTCTCTCTAAGACAAGGCGTATCTCACCCAAACTCACTTCTCTCAATAATTCCTGCAACAACTACGGTCAGACGAGTATATGACTATGGCTTATAGGAAAAGGTTAATTAAATTCTATTATATATTATATAATTAGGTATATATTTGCTGTGTAGCTTCGGCATAATAACAGCGTCACTACATCTCCTCCTGTGGATGCTATGAGGACCAGCAGAGGGATGTACCAGAATGATGTGTGGCAGCGTTATCTTATAAATCAGAGGTCCTCAAACTTTTTTGTCTTGTAGACCACTTGTAATGTTTTACACTTTTGGGTAGACCCGCAAAGCGTAGTTAATGGTACTGATTCTGTTGTAACAAAACATAACCAAACTTAGTCCCTCCGTATCTCTCCAATGTCAAACGTCAAAACGAGATAGCTACAATTTTGGTGCTGTCAGTTTCGTTTAGGAACGTCAATATTAAAAGATTTAGGCGCAATCTCGAAACACACAGACTAAAGATACGCAAAAATGCAACATTTTTTTTGAACCGTTTGACAGAAACGTAGGTCGGTACTCGCTATAAATGTTCGCTATCTCGTTTTGGCGTTTGACATCGGAAAGAGATAGGGAGGGACCAATTTAGTTAAGTTCTGTTACAACAGAATCAGCCCCCCCAGCCAAGTTGACATTCGAAAATCGTTATCGCTAATAGAAAGGAAAAAATGTATTGGAATAACACTTCTAATCGCCAAGTCACAAGTGACTTTTTGAATAGAAGTGTCATTCCAATACATCTTTTTCGTTTCTATTAGCGATAACGATTGTCGAATGTCAACTTGGCTAGGGGGGCAGTACTGTTATGAAACTTTTTAAATGTATTGACTTCAAATGTGTTTTTGATTTGCAGGTCATCGTCGACCCCTGGGGGTCAATATATACCACTTTGGGTATCAATGATGTTAATCAATCTAAATCCACTGTGCTCAGTAAGACGCCTGCCAAGCGTGGAGATTATAACAAAACCCTCCTTTTTAAGGGAGAGGCCAATGCCCAGCAGTTGACTTTCTTTTTGATGATGATGATGATATATAATCATTTATATCATATTTTTTTGTACAGACCGCATTCAGACACTAAAGGAGGCTAAATATTTTCGCCGTAAGAAAACTTCCAAAACTCTCGCATCGTGTTGCTCGTTGATTTGTTACAAATTTCTCGCTCAACTCATTCTCGTCTCTGTTCTTGTCAAAGATTAAATCTGCTTATTCGTAACTCGTTACTCATGTAAAATAATAAGTAAAACGAATTTTAATGAACCACAGGAATGTGACTTATGTTACATGACATGACAACAAAGCGAAGCATATGGAATTGTTAATTTATAATCCCATAGATTAATTTATAATAAAAAAATATATGTAATGACTTTATAATAACACAGTTATAAAATTCTTAAATTTCAAATTTTGCAAACCATAGATAGTGAAACAACACTATTCAGATCGACTAATTAAAGGTTTCTAAAACTAAATCTGTCCACGTTTGTTTATTTGTTCGAGCTTCACGCATAAACCAGCTGGTAGATTTTGGTTAAACTTAATAGTACCTTTATGACGGTAGTCCGTCATAAAGGTACTGTTCCGACTTATACATATATGCGGTAGCTTGATCCCTTTCTTAGTAGCAGCCGTTAAGGTACGAGAACTCAAGTAAG
>WUAW01002040.1:9178-20173 GCA_017165845.1 Thaumetopoea pityocampa | reverse complement strand
GCATAGGACATAGTATACGCATACAACATAGTATAGGCATACGACATAGTATACGCATACAACATAGTATAATACTACGCATCCTCTATAGATGACACAAATCTTAAATGTCAACCACATCACAGAAAGCTGAATCAAGGTGAAGAAACATCCCTAGAAATGTTGCTATTAGAATATTCCATTCTATGTATAATATATACCACCTCCCGATATCAGATATTCTCCCTTCCTTTCAGAGATTTTCCCTTTTTTGATATTGCCACTCCTGCCATAGCATAAATTATAGTTACAATGTTTTATGGTAAATCCCATCTATTTTATATTATTCTATTATATTTTGGTAAATTCCTTATATTACTTGGTCTTTTCGCCTGTCCGCTAAATAGACTTAAGTATACAGGTAAGCGACACCGGCCCCCCGAGCTACTACTGTCTCTTCCTATTCCTTCCAAGATAATAGTATCCTGTATCCTATAATCCTTTTCCCAAATTCCATATTTCTTGCTCAATTCACCTTTCCTACCTCAACGTCTTTCCTTTCTTTCCTTTACGTGGGAACGCAATTAGGCATTTTAACATTTTAGGACCTCTGAAAATGGCGGCGTCGTGGTTCGCCACCCGACACGTCTCATATCCAGCGGGGGCGAAAAGTGGGCTACAGATAGCCACTTTGCTCGTAGCAAGTGGAAAGAAGTGGTCTCTGCCTACCCCAATTCTTCGGTAGTATAGTGGTCAGTATACCCGCCTGTTACGCGGGAGACCGGGGTTCGATTCCCTGCCGGAGAGCCAGGGAAAAAGGTGTGAGTGTATGTATGTATGTATATTTATTTCCAGGTTTATGATGATACCTACATCTTGATGTATTAATAAAATTTTATCTCCTCTTTAAATTTTACACTGCTGGCTTGGGAAGAATCAGCGAAGATTTGTACGGAACTATCTGTGGCAAGCAATCCGCACTTGTCCAGGTTTATTAAGACGCGCTCTTCCATGTCGGTGGGCCCGCAATTAATTCGGGTTAATACGAATCCTTGTATATCCAATGTGTGTGAAATAAAGGTAAAAAACACAAATCTAATGACGATATCTTTAAATTTGATAGAACATTTTCTCGCATCTCGCATCAATCGTCACTTTTATTCCAATTCTTCCATATTGATCACGATCATCGTGATCAATATGGAAGTAGAGTTGCTCCACAACTGGAATAAATTGTGTAATTAGCATTACAAAGTGATCGTATATCTTATAGACAATAAGTCTGCGGGAACTTTCGCCTAGCCATCGTGGTAAACGTGGGATTGACGTCAAAACTTCTAAAAAGCATTTTAGTTTAAAACGAAGAAATTATTGAAATGAAGGAATAAGTTAAAGCACTTTTGAAAATTATGTGATTATAACAAAGAGGATTTCAAAAGTGTTAAAGTTCCCCATTGCGTTCTAACGACTTAGTGGAGAGGAAAAGAAAAATGACAAGGTTGGAAAGGTGTATTGAGCTAGGAATATGGACTATAGGATATATGATACTACTATCTTGGAAGAGGTAAAAAGAGACAGTAGTAGGTCGGGAGGCCGGGGTCGCTTACCCGTATACTTAAGTCATTTGCCGAACAGGCTAAAAGTCTAAGGACTCATAACCATATAATTATAAAATGGCGGCGTTGTGGTTCGCCACCCGAACCATCTCGTTTCCTGTGGGGGCGAAAAGTGAGTTACGGATAGCCACTTTGCTCGTAACAAGTGGAAAGAAATGGTTTCTACCTACTCCAATTCTTCAGTTACTACCGAATATATATACCTAATATACTATACTTAGTGGCCTAATATACTATACTTACTGAACACTAAGTATAGTATATTAGGTATATATATTCGGTAGTACCCCGCCTGTCACGCGTGAGATCGGGGTTCGATTCCCCGCCGGAAAGCCAGGGAAAAAGGCGTGATTGTATACATATACATATGTGTGTACGTAAGAGAATTTGTGAAAATTATATAATTACGTCAGACAAGGCGCCAAAGACATATGAATATTATATGACTAAGTAAGACAAGACAGTATGGTTTAAATGACTTTAACCCGCCCAGACAGGGAGAACTAATAAGAAAACTTACGAAGAACACTTTCCAAGTTCTTAACAAAGAGACCCCTAAAATAGTACTTAACCTCTCGCGGAAATCATTTACCTGGCAACTTTATTGATATCAATCTATTATTTTGTTCCTGGTTAATTAACTTGATACAACGGTGAATCTCTAAACACGAAGTTTAAAATACTTGAGATGTTACAAGACACTTGCCTCATAGAAACTTTGAACGAGAACGAGTCAATGTTCTGGAGCTCAAGAATTCAGGTTAAAGTTATTGGTTTGAGAACTTCTACGGTGGATCAAGTGCTAGATGATGTTTGGATGTAGGCAATTTTTCAGATTAGTTCTACCGAGGCTTATGGAATTGAAATTTACTTTAATCGATAGCGAACCCGTGGCTGTAGTAAATTTTATAAGGTCCGTATGGGACAATTGACATTTGTTTATTACTATTTATTTAGTGGCACTCGCCGGCCACTGCTGCGACACCGTCGCTACGCTCGTGCATATTTTTTTTTACAGACAACTCCCGCATTAGGATTAATTCCTGTGTCGCGGGGACTTTACAAACATTCAAATAACGGAAACACAGAACACCCAGACTCAGAACAACAATTTGTGGTTTACACAAAGTTGTTGTCCCGTCTGGAGATCGAACCCACAACACTCGACAGCGCAGTGGATGCTTAAACCACTGCGCCATCCGTGCAGTCAAATTTTCTACAACGACCTAACATGCTCCTCCTCAGTTCGCTCGTCGTCGCATCGATTTTTAGCCATTTATTGTGTTATATTGGTGCCGATTCTGTTGTAATAAAACTTAACTAAATTTGGTCTCTCTCTATCTTTTTCTAATGTCAAACGCCAAAACGAGATAGCTAGAATTTTAGTGCTGTCAGTTTCGTTTAGGAACGTCAAAATTAAAAGATTTAGGCGCGATTTTGGACTAAAGATACGCAAAAACGCAACAGTTTTTTGAACTGTTTGACACAAACAAAGGTTATACTAAAATAAGTGTGACGGCTTCTATTATGGATGTGATTTTAAGAATTTTAATTTTTTTTTAAAGTGGTTGAATTGCCCCAAACGGTACTTTTAAAATTTCCTATAGCCGCGGGTCCTCTATCAATTAAAATATATTCCAAGTCAATAAGCCTTGGTGGAGTTAATTTGAAGAATTACCAAGATCTGTACGATACGATACGAGCAACATGTTTTTTTTTATAAAATACCTGGTCTTCCAGAAACATTATTTTATCGAGTGATTGTCATCCTGATTTTTTTTTAGATACATAAATATAATCTTTAATCATATTTATATATGATTAAAGATTATATTAAATATAAGATTATATATAACAACATATCAATAATTTGAAGTGATTTATTTATTCGAATTTAAATATACAATCGTCGAAATGCTAACTTTATAACAAAACTTGAACATTTCTAATTTGAACGAGAAGTTTCTGGTTTTGTTCTTAATTTGCATCTTATATCGGTAATCTAGGAAAGTCATCTATAATCTATTTATAAAATTGTAGTGTCTCTTATGACTACTTATCAATGTTCGGTTTCTGAATTGTTTTTCTGTTTGTATATTTGATTCTTAACACGAAATAATCTATCTCTTCCTACCTATCAATGAAGGAGGAAAGCTTTGAAGAAACCTGTATACTCGTATGAGTGTATGAAATCTACCAACACGCATCGGGCCAGCGTGGTAGACTATAAGATGCTGATCAGGACTGATCAGGGGAGGCCTGTGCCCCTGTAGTGGCGACGTATATTTACTAAGAATGATGATGATGAGCCTACCATGCAGTACGACCGTGGAGCTGCTCTAAGGTGAGCTGACTTGTTCGTGGACCATAATATAGAAGATAACAGACATACCATTGAGTATGTTAGAGATCGAGCAAGTGGAGTCGATTAAATAGGAAGATGTATACAGACAACGAGCACATTGGTGGTCTAATAGTGTTAAACACGATTTGCGTTCAAAAGGTTGTCGGTTGATACCGATCCGGTACCACTGAATTGTACCATGTAGATAGGTACGATTATGTAGATACTAAAGTTCTCAATGGAGAATGAAAATTTCGTGAGGAAGTCTGCATGTCTGCATGAATGTGTAATGCCTGCCGACCCGCATTAGGCCAGCCTGGTAAATTACGACCAAATTCCCCTCCTGAATAAAGGATATTCGTGCATCTGTAGTGGGGACGAACATAACCTTAGTTAAAATGTAAATGTAATCATCTCTATGATGATAAAAATTTCGTTAAAGAACGATAAAACTTATTGGATAAAGCTTATTTTTTTATTTTTTCGTTGTTCTTTTTCTATACCAGCCTGTTTTTTTTAGTTATATTTTGTAGTATTAATTATAATTATCATCAGTCAATATGTTTTCTAAATATTAAATTATGAAGTTTCTGAAATATTTTAAAATTGAATGATATCAACACAGCAATATCGGTCTGTTGCTATTATAAAACTATTAAATGTAAAATACTGTAAGTCAAAGATATTAAAAAAATCTTTTAAAACCAAATCTGTCGATTTGTTTGTTCGAGCTTCATGCAAAAATCAGCGGGTAGATTTTATTCAAAGGTAGTATTAACTTAAATAAGGCGGCGTGTTTCATCATAATCGGTTCAGAAGAATTGAAGATACAGCTTAATCCGTGTTTTAGTAGTCGCCGTTAAGGTACTAGAGCTTAAGTAAAAGTGGTTCTAAAGCTTTTTATATAAATCTATGATTGTTTCGCGATTTTCCTTGTAGCGGAAAACCGACATTCACGTGAGCGTAGCCGCGGGAAAAAAATAGTAATAAATATTATCTCTAAGTACAAAAAAAAACTCCAAAAACTGATAATGAATCTATAAATATAGAATTTATCCAACAATTATCATCATCCGCAAGACATCCGCTAATATACAAAAGATCACAAACAAAACGTTTACCCACGTTTCTCTCTTAATCAGTCGAATCAGTTTGTAACATCGGTCCATCTAGTCGAGGTCGACCCACATCCTCGTACAAAGATCATGCTATATCAGGCCGCGTGCACATAATTAATTTATTTGCACAAAGACCTTTACAAATTGATATTAAATACACGTCGAGTAGACTCTTTCGTTTACTTATAATTAAAACCAAAATTAATGAAAACAATTACGCAGCGAAACACTAACAAGTTGTTTATTGTTTAGATCTCATGCGGATTTTCGTTTAAATTAAGCTTTTATTAGCGAGGATGTGTGGTGTGTGTACAAGCGTCGGACAGACTGCTCGGTATCACGCTCACCTGCAATCACATTAGCACAATTTTTGTATTTTTTTAGTCGAGAATACGTCGAGTACATTTCTCGAACACATTTTATCTCTTTGTGCGGCTAACAATGTCATGTGATGATTTCTACCGAGTCAAATATTTTTTTATCTTTCTTTCACATTTTCTTTCATTCATTCTTAAATAAATATACAATAATTCACATTGCGTTCATACATCAAAACTGATTAGACACAAAATTCTCGCCTTTAAAGATAAAAGCATTTTCTGCTCCCTAACTGGATTATCTATTTGCAGGGCTGGCTTTTTATATAACTATAAAAGTGTAATAATTATGTTTCTACTAGATGGCGTTAGAAGCCAGTTTTCCTGCATTAACACTAGCGTCCGCTACCTTCAAAAAGGATAAGAAAATGATGTTACCTCTAAAGTAGACATTGAGTTGAAACAGTTTTGATCTAAGAGTATGATTACATATCATTATTATATGTCACTGTTACTTTATATCACTGTCGTTATTATATATCACTTTTATTATTTTCACTTTTACTTTGTTTAATTTAGTTTTTTGGCGTACTATTAAAGTGTTACCATCTATTCTTTCTTTCTCTTTTTTCTTTCTTATAATGAATTGAGTTATTATTAACAGCTCCTTTTTTCTCTAGTATTATCCTATATATGGGGCGAGTCGGATTTTGATAACTGATTGCCATCTGA
This sequence comes from Thaumetopoea pityocampa, assembly GCA_017165845.1. Lineage (NCBI taxonomy): Eukaryota > Metazoa > Arthropoda > Insecta > Lepidoptera > Notodontidae > Thaumetopoea > Thaumetopoea pityocampa. Next base: position 14,067 of record WUAW01002040.1, on the reverse strand, counting down.
CGTCTTTTTTGTCGAAATGAGGTGGCTTTTGTAGCGTTACCGAACAAGATGGCGAGTTCGGAATGCTCTCCAGCTTTATCTTAAGGGCTAAGAGGAGAGGGGAGACTAGCAAGAAGACATCCCGAAAGAGACTCGAAACTCGGCTTGGACAGTCGCAGGAGGACGGTTTATAGGAGTTTTAGGCCTCAGTACAATATTGCGCCTAAAGGAGACGAAGCGTGGAGAGGGACGGAGATTTCGGAGACCCCGCCGACAGAATCAGTATCTGAAATTCAAAGTGAACGTCTATGGGCTGAAGTAATGATTAAAAAGTTGCATAAATATTTAAAAATAATACAAATTCTTTTTTTAACAGGTCAGGTTTTTACAGGTCTGGTCTCTCATATACACATACGCTACATTTTTTCTTAATTTTAATTTTTTTTTATTTTGTTTTCGTTTGATTGAGTGAACAACTAAAGTGTAATCCGCTTCTAATTTTGCGTTTTCTAGTATAGACGGATGTAATGAAAAGCATTTATCTTTTTTGGGATACCCACTCGTGATTCATTTGTTCTGCGACCGCAGGCTCGGAATGTGAAACTCGAACAAGCTCTCAGCCATGATAATGAAGCGCTTGTTGTTTTTCGATTTGTGTTAATCACGTTTCGTTTCGCGAAGGAAGTTCGGGGTGATTACATTAATATTGATTTATTCCAAACCTATGTATTGAAAGGGCAGATGGCACTTACAAATTCCCTCAGATTTGTGAATTGATTCGGTGTAGACATTTACATCAATCTACCTACACAAACGAAGGTAAATGGAAATTTTTGTATATTTAAAAGAAGGCAGTTTAAATCTTTATTTTTAAAGTTATTTAATACTACGAGTACCTACTTACAACATGGTTCTCCCTTATATGCTATTACTCTATACAACATAGACAACCGTTCACATCATAGACTGAGCGTGTTATTTTCTTTTTTTGTTGCATCAGAGTCTATCATCATAAATACATAACGGAAATGTCAGTTAACAATTTCAAAACAAAGGCTTTTCTTAATTTATACGGATATTTGCATGTTAATAAAACGACAATACGTATTGTTATTTTTATTGTCGGTTCGTTTGTATATTCGTAACGTAATCTAATCTAATCTAATCTCCGTAACGAGAGAAACGATTTCGTCAAAACTCATCAGCAGGCAATGAATAATTTAGAGAGTAATCTGGGCCACTTTTTATCATGAAAGTATTTAGGGTTTATGAATCAAAATTTAAAAAAATCTAGAATTCGAGAGTCAAGGTAGCGTACTGAACAAGGTTTCGTCCCAAATCCAAGAATCGAAAAGTCTCAGGTTCGATACCCGGCTAGCACAACTAACATTGGATCCCCGTTGGCTCATTAAAACAGTGGTTGATGTCTCAATAACACTGATACTTGATTAGTGCTGGAGTGGCGACTCCGAACCGAAAAGCGTGGTGTGGACGTTCAAGATGCGCGGTATGACGAGCTCTTTACGAGCATTACGATTATAAATGAATATCGCGTGAATATCGGTTTTCTGCTACATGAGAAATCCGGAAACAAAGATAGATTTATATAAAAACCTAGAACCAGTTTTACTTGAGCTCTCGTACCTTAACAGCGGCTACTAAAACAGGGATCAACATGTATCTTCAATTCTACTTGACAGATGTTGATGAAACATGCCGCATTATTTTAGTTGGAATAGTACATTTGATACTGTAACAGTTTAATCGAAATCTACTTGCTGTTTTTGCGTGAAACCCAAACAAACAAATAAACAAACATAAACAGAATTGGTTTCAGAAGCCATTAATTTGTCAGTCTGAGTAGTTTGTTTTTAAATATCTTTGATTTTTGAAAATTTGCCATTTAACAATTTTATAATAGTATAGATTAAATGTATGTAGATACTCAGTGACTTTATGTTGTCACACAAATTCGATCTCATCTCTTACCGCTGAACAACATTCACAATACTCTTTGACTATTCCTGAGGATTGTTCGATAGTTAATTAATTAAACTCAAAAATTAAAGTAATATTTATTTAAAACTAACTGAAACCTCAGATTCAGTAGCAATGATGATTCATTAACTTTATTACTTCACTTCTATTATATTAATGTGAATTAACTTTTTATTCCTGTTTTAATTTTTTAAGCTCTTTATTATGAGCTGGGTTCGTAAAAATTTCTTCGCTCGGCGTCGGGAGCACTAATTCAGATTACTTCGCTTGTCGATTATAAATTGTCGTGTTTTACTAATCTCATTGTTAGTTCTAATGAGTATTCAATCTTGCCCCCCTATTTTCATGAAATTCCGTAGGTATATACATATGTAAATAAATGTAAAATTTGTTTGCTTTATACATTTCTTTATTTACATTTTCTTTGGTGCTTACTTGGTATTTCTCTTTTAGATGATACGAAGCAAAACAAACTGCAAGATGTAACGCAACTCCATAAGACTTGCACATTAAATTTGTTGTCCCTCTTTTTTTATTTTTGGAAAATACATGGCAGGTTCTTCGTTTTCGTTTGTTAGTTGTTAGTAAGAAATGAGTATTAGTTGATGTTGCTTTAGCTGACCGGAAAGTCTGTCGGTCGCATGATGATAGGACGTAAGCGATGTAGTAGCGAGTTCCGAGGTTTGCTCAGGAGCAAATACATGATCTTTGTTCGTTAAGCGATATTTTGCGCGCGACACCACTGTGGTGTCGCCGGACGGTAAATTATTAACACATTCACATCAGTATGAGGTCATATTGACCCATATAGAACTCTCATACAATGCGTTGAGAAAAATAGTGTTACTTCATTCAATGCAGAATATATATTTCCATAGGTCCATATAGTGGAAGAAGCAAAAATAAAGTTTGTTAGTACTATATTTACATAGGCACCTAGTCACCTAGAAAGAGATCAATTAGATACGTAGTGGAAGAAACAAAAATATAGTTTGTTAGTGCTATATTTTCATAGTGCATTGGTGGTGTAGTGGTTTTAGACACGGCTTACGATCGAAGGGTAGTGAGTTCGTCCCGGATTCATCCCGGACCGGGATTCGTCCCCCATTCGTACCACTCAGTTATTATTTGTAATTCATGTACGGTCCACATTGTAGACACCAATGTACTTAACGGAGAAGGAAAACTTCGTGAGGAAACCTGCATGCACGCATGGCTGTGTGAAGTCCACCAACCCGCACTAACGGCCAGCGCGGTAGACTACGGCCTAATCCCCCTCCTGATCAGGGGAAGTCCGTGCCCCTGTAGTGGGGACGATATGCACTGGGGATGATATTTTCATAGATCCCTATTGGAAGAAAGAGATCATCTAGGTACCTAGTGGAAGAAAGAGATCAACTAGGTACCTAGTGGAAGAACCAAAAATAAAGATTGTTAGTGCTATATTTCCATAGATACCTAGTGAAAGAAAGAGATCAATTAGATACCTAGCGTAAGAAACAAAAATAAAGTTTGTTAGTGAGGGCCGTCTAAGAGTTAATGTATTGAAGTAAGGTTGGCTTTGGGTCTATATAACCGCATAATTAGAGGTTAAAAGTACGATGATAAACGACCCGCAGCGAGAGTGTTAAAAATCCATATCGTATATTAGTCAGCAAGCCCAAATGTAATCAAAATAGAATTCGTTTATAAAACAAACATTTGATCTGAAAACCAATTAATCGGTTGCGATTCAAAGCATATGTACTTATGTCCCAATATGTTGTGTTTTGTGTTAATACAGTAAAATGAAATGCCAATGACGTATTCTACCCCAAGGGGCTTATCGCAACGTTTGATGAAATTAATTGAAAATATCAATATGATTACTGAATCAACACGTAATTTCTAAGCGCCTGGATGGATATAGATGCGTGTGGTAAATATCTTTATAATCTTCATATTAAATTAACTAACTAAAATTTTAATTGCGAACATAAGTTTGTTTGTTTGTTTATTACGCCTTAACTACTCAACCGATTATTATGAAATTTCGTACACATGTTGTCAGGGGTATAGAAAGGGAGATAGAATATCTTGTTCCCGAGGGATAGAAAAAATTGTTTACAAAGTTATCAAATAATTATATTTTCTATGGTCTTTGACATGTATTTAAGGATAACGACCCGAGCGAAGTCGCGGTTAAAAGCTAGTGTTTTAATATATATAATATCGGATGACCTTTGATGGGTCGTTAACAATACAGTTAAATTATGTGTTTTTATTTAAACCAGAGGTTCCCAGACCTTTTTTCTCATAGACCACTTTCAAAATTTAACTGGTTCCGGTGAACCTCCTGCAGCTACATTTCTACTATATTCCCAAAACTCGACAAAAAATGTGAAGATTAGATCTACTATGGAAATTTGCGTACGCCAACGTAGATCCTCGTCGAGTCTCCCGTGGACCCCTGAGGGTCCACCTAGACCACTTTGGAAACTAAGGATTTAAACTATCGTGTTAATTTGTAAATTATTAAAATTTCAATATATTGAAGTTTTCAGGTTTGTTCATGAAAAAGTGTCTGTGCCAAATACGCGAGCTTATCCTGTGGATATTGGTGATAATTGTAACAGAGTTTAACTAAATCCCTATGTTTTCTAATATCAAACATCAAAAGGAGATTTACTATTATTTATTTATTACTATTATTTATTTATATTTATTTTTATGGTGCTGCCAGGTTCATTTAGACACGTCAAAATTAAGAAATTTAGACGCGATCTCGAAACATACCGACCAAAAGATACGCAAAAACACATTTTTTGTACCTTTTGACAGAAATGTAGGTCGGTACTCGCTAAAATGTTTGCTATCTCGTTTTGGTGTTTGGCATTAGAAAAAGATAGGGAGAGTCTAAATTTAGTTAAGTT
>WUAW01002039.1:3274-13620 GCA_017165845.1 Thaumetopoea pityocampa | reverse complement strand
AGAATTAATTAGGGCGAATGTCATTTAGGCGAATGAAATTTCAAGTACTTAATAGCAAAACCCAGTCGCAGTGTGGGTTTATAGGGATAACTTATGTTCTTAACAAGAATGCTTGCTATTTACCCTAGCACTGTGCCGACTCAAGCCAGGGTCTGTTAGTATTGTTGCTGATGCGGTTGTGTGGCAGTCAAAGATGACCAATTGTCGTCTGACGTCATCCCGTGACTATATAGACACCAGTCGGGAGTGGTGTTCCCCATAAAATGGTGTTGCACGCAAGACTGGCAGAAACAGTTAAGATACCAAGAATAGAGTAATATGTTATGAATCATTATCATTACCATCACATAGCGAAGACGCAGGTTTTAGCTAGAAAACTGAATAGCCCCACCTTGTCATTTAATAAAAACAGAACCTGGTTCGATAAGTATTGTTATGTATGAGATACACATTATTGTTGTTTGTGTTATTGTTAAGATCTGAGTGCGATGTCTTTCCGCAGTCAAACCGATTAAATCGGTTTTGTGGACTTTGTTTATTTTAATTTTTTATATTGTGAATAAATAAATAAGTAGTCCAATGACGCTGATGTCCATCCATCAGAGGACCTGCATAGAAGTTCTCTGCTGGAAATAGGTCTTCTCTATAAAAAGGGAATGCGATATTATAATAAGTTATTATAGACTCCAAGTTTGGGATATACGTATTTATATCTTGCGTGTTGGTCTTCATGATATCATATATCCCAATCTGGCGTGTATAAGGACCGTCTCGTAACAACTGCGGGAAGAGTTTCGAGTGATGTCATTATCATACTGGAACCACACAACAACTATTAAAACTATTACTGATAATCACAGCAAAACAAAACACTCACTGCTTGTTGACCTATCTTTAAATATGAGTAACGCTTAGATTATTATAAAAACTATAGTTAACACGCGTACCGAACGAGCGACAATCTCTTCGAACACTCAATAATTGTGAAGCTATGTCGTTTGCCAGGAACGTCACCGTACTTGATCAAACAACTGCCCGTTTTACAGTTGGTGAAGTTCCAAAAACCTGCCATTTTTATTGTCAAACTAAAGTGAGATATATTGTGAACAGTGATTGCACTTGTGTTGCAAGTGTAACAGTGATAAATTAACAGTTACAATTTCTAAGTGAACGCGTGTGATGCACGGTGGGTGAGAGATGATGTGGTTTAAAAGGGAACCGAAGACCAATAAGGAGCCGTCAGAGAATGGAGTGGTTGGGAAACTCAGGAAGAAGAAAGCTACATTGTTACAGCCGACGAGAGAGTCAAGCGAGAGAGAGACCTCCACAGAGAGTGATAAAGAAAGGAGAAGATATTCTGATATTTTAGACACCGTGTCAATAGGTTTGTATGGTCTATGATTATTTTTAATTGTATTTATTCCTTGCCATTTATTACTGAGTAAAAGACGTCGTGTTGTAACAGGCATTAGTCGTGATTATCACGGTTATTTACTGTTGACATTTCAAAGTTATTTTATTGATCCTTGATAATAAATAACGCTAGTTTTATTGTTCGTAAACAATAACACGGAAAATAAAGCCTTTGTAATTGTATATACATATATATAAAGGAAAACGGGTTCTCTTGGATTAGCATCTTGAACAATACAAATGGAAAATAATTAATAACGGAGAAACGAGTAATATTCTTCCCTTGAACGACAATAATAGGTTTTTTTGAAGTGGATATTTCAGACGTGTAATAGCGCAAATAAGGACAAGTGGTCATTTTTTCACGATACGTAATGTAGTAGTATGCATGTGTCAACTGCAATTGCCTCAATAATACACGACGCGTCGTGTGTGGGGGTTGCCAATTTTGTTTCGCGTATTTCCCATAATCACGGGACGAAGCTGTTAAAACCGGCTGTTAAGCTGTTGTAATTATTAAATGAGCTGCACTGGATCACGTGGCCATCTTCAACCATATAATTATATGTATAAGTGCTTGACATATAGGAGTGGGTTACGCCTCTGGTGCATGGGATTGCTGTGATGTGACGTCACCATCTATCCTGAATATAGCAGCGTTCGAAATACTGATATTTTTTTTATCACAATGGTGGTAAACAGTTCTATGATCCGCCTGCTGGTAAGCGGTTACCGCGGCCTATGGGCTCCTGCAACATCATGAGTACGCAAGCGCGTCGCCTACCCTTTAGAAATTTACTTATTATTTGGCGGTAGATTGAAATCTGTATCTGCTCCGCTCACGTGGACTCCCTAACTACAGTGGGGCCCTCGACTCTCGCACATAATTGGTTCCTGAAAGTGTGTGCGAATGTTGAATGTTCGTAAGTAGAGGTATGCAAAAAGATATGCATCAAAAATTGTGTTTTAAAGTATTTATTTGAAGGTATGTACACGCAATGAAGTTAGAGGCGAGTTAAGTGCTATCGGGTATTTATTTTTTTATTTTCTTGAGATATACGCTCTTGATTGGGATCACATTCTTCCATGATCGTCAAAAGTTTGTCAAGATGATTAAAAAGTCGAAATGGCGAATTGTGCGAAAGTAGAATGTGCGAAATTCGAGGGCCGCCTGTACTCGAAGACCCTCCCGGGCGTGCGCCATAGTCTTCGTAATCGTATTGCATTCCGACTTAATAGACAAACATTGCGATAGCTCGGCTAATATGCGTGGTATAAATATAATTTATAGCCCATAGCACTCAGGAGTAATGTAGCTTCCTACCAGTGATTTCTTTTTTAGAATTGGATTATTAATTCCGGAGATATACAAATACAAACCTATAGATTTGTATTTGTATAAATTTGTACAAACTTACAAACAAAAAAATTACCTCTTTATAACATTGCATGGATGGATGTTGGCATATGAGATTGATGCACATCTATATGTTTTTGCATGTGCTATCCATTTTAATTTATAAAACGCGGTGAATATTGTCGGATTGTGATGAAATTATCAGACGCTCCCGGGAAGGCTTTCGAGTAGATAAATGAATATGCGGGCGGAGTCGCGGGTAATATCATAGCCAGTAAGATGAAATTAATGTAGTGGGTGGTATCGTGGAACGATTGCGAAGATACTTCTATAACAAAGCTTTGTCTAATTATTTGCTTTTTTTATAATGAAGGTAGGCGGTATTTCTTCACATGACTCAAGAATACGCGTGTGACGTACAAACAAACATACAAATATATGATACCAATATATTCATGACCAACACACACAAACATGCGTCGTAGTAGTTATTGAATATATGAGAATATTGGTGACCATGTTATTGAACGGGACATTTAACAATTGTATAAATAGATAGATACGTGTAATATAACATCCAAAGTTTTACCTTTAAACGAGTGACATCATAAACCAAATAGGGGCGGGCGGTTGCGTTTACCGCGTCTCATTAGTTAAAAGCTGCGGTTGTACGAGACCGCGGCGCGTCACGCGAACCAGCGCCTGGTACACTGACCCGCTCCTGTTACGATGACCCAGATATTGACAGGTTCGCCGGTATACCAGATTTAATAAATTTACACGTAAATATAGTATTTTTTTTTATGGCTGTAGCGTACTACAGCCGGCCGCATTCCTCTAACATATATTAGAAACCTTGATTTGTCGATTGTTTCTGATCAAATTTACTTTTACAATAATTTGCGTTACAATTTTTTAAAACTTATCTGTTCTATTTCTGATCTGTATTTCTGATTGATTCTGTATTCACTATTTCCTTTATTAATTATAATTTACTATATCTTTTATGTTTTCATCTTACGATGTTATTACATTTCCTATTTATATTGTATTGCATATATATTTATCAAAATTACATTTGCAATAATTGTTACAATATTTGACCTCTTAATTCTATTTCTTATTTGTATTAACAGTATTTGCTTGCGTTTTACAATTTTATTTTATTAATTCTACTTCTTGGTAATTTTACAATATTTCATGCGTTCCATCTTATCATGTCATTTGTTTTCTTATTTATATTTATTACATATATTTATCTTAGTTTAAATTCATATTTTTATTAGTTGTATCAACTGTCGATATCTTGTGTCATACAAGAGATTTCCTCTGCGACCCCATGCCAGGGTCCCGGCGGTGCGGCACGCTACCTTCACCAACTATTACATAACACAATAAATCGCAATTCATATTTGTGGGTCCCGATTCCACGCCGCATCTGTCGGGACCGTGCCGCGGACTGTCTATGAGGAATCCCTTTGCAATCCCTGTATTTTCACTTCCGGCTCCATATTCTGGAGCCTTCCTATATCTAACTCTATAGCGGTGTGCAGTCGTTTCTCTATAATTTATTTTTCCTCGTACCAGGTACCCGTTTAATTTAGTCTTGCCACTTGCTCTGCGCGCATCCGTCATAGTGATCGAACTTATATCATCGTTTGGGGGTAAATCGTCTCTCCCTCGCTTGTTCCCTAGGATTCTTGCGTCCGCCTTAACCCGGAACCGCGAGGCAGTGTAGCCCCTTCCCATTATTTTTGTCATATCTTTAAATATGTCAAACGCAGGGGGCCTCCACGCCCCGCTATTCTGGATTGACCCGGGGACCAGACCCGTACCACCCGGTGCAGTTGCATGAGCCGAGGCCCAGTAGACCACCCCCGAGAAAGCGAAGCTCGGCCCCCTTTTTGCCGTTTTTGCCCCTACCCTCCGGCAGTCAGAGACTGCAATTTGTAATAATATAGTATATTTGCTGTTTGGCGAAATGCTTATGACCCATAATGACGTTGATGAGTAAGTCATCAGATATAAGGTCTAACGAAGTGTGGCAGGAGTGGCAGTATCGGAAAAGGGAAGATTTTCCGACCACACGGGTGTTATGTCTGGCGGGGCCTGCCACCGCCCCGACGGGTGATGTCGCGATGTTGTACATACGCTAACTCGTCGTCTATCTTCATTAACGTGATTCAGCCTTTTGTGTCAATGTTGTCACTTAAGCGCAGCGCCATCTCTTGAGAATGCGCGGTACTATCTAGAGAAGTAGGTCCCCACAGTCTGCCTGTGAACTCTGTCGCGTCATGGTTCTGCCACACGTTACCTGTTACATTCTAGATTTAGTTCTACTTGCGCATTGAATTAAACATTTAAAATTTCACATTTACTGTGTGGCGCCGGCGTAATAATAGCGTCACTACGCGTCTCCCCGTGGTTGCTGTGAGAACCAGCTGAGGGGTGTACCGGGGCAATGGGGAGCGACGGTATTCTGTCATTCAATCTAAATCTATTGCGATCTTCAAGACGCCTGCAAGATTATGGCAAATTCCTCCTTTTAAGCTGGCCGGTGGTGATGTTGATGATGATGATGATTTGTGATATTAATATTGATAATAACAATACACATTGAACACAGAAACGCTTTAATAAAATTAACGTTTCAATATACGCACAGGAATGTACGGTAATAATGGTGATGATTTCACGTTACGAAACGGCCGAGGCCGCCCGCCCGCAAACACAAAGAGTACTGGCAAAAAATAAACATCTCCAACGAGCGCGCCCAGACAAGTGGTCTACCGTCATTAAGGAACGATTTTATTAAAAAAATGAAAAACGCTTTCACGAATTCGCTCGCTCGTATGTAATATGTGACTCGGTTACATAGACTGTTTTTTTTTAATTCGGGAGTAGACTAACTTTTGAAAATATCATACCCGTGTATAAATATTTATTTATGATAATACTAGCTCACCCCGGTGAACTTCGTGCCACCTAACACACAATTTCTTAGATTTTTCGGATGTTCCTAATTTTATTTTTTCATAAATCACATCTGTACTGAGGCGAACAGAACAAAAAAAGTTCAAGTCAGTCGAGCCGTTTTCGAGTTTTTGTGAGACTTAACGCACGGTGCTTGATTTTTATATATATAGATTACACCTTTAAATGCAATGCACCTTTGAGTTTTATGAAAAACTACTATTAGTGCTGTGCGATGTGCGAGATTTTATATTATTATATAAAGTAATAAAATACCAAAAATGTAAATCTGATAACCTAAGAACGGTGTCAATATTTATTGAACGTAGATGTCTCGTTTTCTGATTAAAGTTTTCAATCACGTGACTCACAGATTGAAAAAGAAATCCCAGGAGAAAATTAAACAGATTAATAATGATTTTTCCATATTTGTATTGATATTAGTCACTTATCGGTATACCATTATTATTAAATCATTAATTTGACTTTTTCAACATATTGTCACTTCGCGGATGTCGGATAACGGAATGCTAATTTGATATGGATGTAGGCACATTAATATCTATAGGTACTGTGGTCGCGCCATTTATTTGCGGATCCGAATGTTTGGTCATAAAATTTTAAACGTTTGTTGTTATTATTGTTTAATGCTTCCGTTCATTGATTTTATTTAGTGATTCATGATTTTGGCGCATTCGATGATCGATAGATAGTTAAATTGAATAGCCTTTATAAACACACTATTTAACAGAGTTCCAACACAAAATCAATCAAATATTATTCGTGATCATTTGCTGTAATCCCCACGGGTCGTGGATATCGCAGTGGATTTTGATTGAATAACAGGATAACGCCCATTACTCTGGTACATCTCATGATTCTCACAGCATCCACCCGAAGAGATGATATTATTACATACATACATACACTCACGCCGATATCCCATAAGGGTAGGGAGAGTCCATAGTACATACTACATACATACAGTCACGCCTCTTTCCCATTGGGATAGGCAGAGACCACTTGTTTCCGACGACGTTTGTTTCCACTTGCTACGACTATTTAATGTAGCAGTGGCTATCCGCAGTCCACATTTCGCCCCCGCGGGCAACGAGACGTGTCGGGTGGCGAACCACGACGCCGCCATTTTATAAGATTCAAACGTGTTAAAGTTCCTTTTGCATTCCCACGGCTTAGTGGCGAGGAATTAAGAGGACGGGGTAGGAAAGGTGTATTGTGCAAGGAATATGGAATTTGGGAAAAGGACTATAGGATATAGAATACTACTATCTCGGAAAGAGTAGGAAGAGACAGTAGTAACTCGGGAGGCCGGGGCGCTTACCCGTGTACTTAAATATATTAATGATATTTTTAATACATAGAAAATCTACAATAGGAGTTTGTACAATAACTTCCGAGCGGTGGAAACTACCAGAGGTATTATTCGATAGCGTGTTCCGATATTTTAAAATAACTTCCCAGCGTGGCGCAGCGTTATCAGTATCAGTGTGTAGCCAACGCACAAACCACTGTCTGATAAACACTAGCGGTTTACGTAAGATCATGCCGCGCTTCAGATTTACGCCCCCCGTAAATACCGGCGTACAGTTTTGAGATAATGCACCGTTATCTCCGCCCAAGTGTTCCTTTTGATAGCTTATCCGAACCCACTAAGAACATTGAGCAACTTTTTAATTGATACTTGAGGTGAATTAAAGCCTATTTCTATTAAGAAATGAACTATTATCGTTCAGTGGTTAAAAAGTTTTCTAGGTATACTTTGCCAAAAATTATCTGTATATATATTTTTTTTTACTAAAAAAAATATTTCTGATGAAATATTTCAAACTTACGTTCATTTCAAACTTACTTTTATTACATCTAGTAGGATCTACAACTGTTGTTGTTATTGATATTTTAGGATTAGGCGATGCGGCGGGTCCAAAGGGACCCGGGAAAATTAGACGGGTGTTAGTTCCTGGTAAGGAGACTGGGAACATGTTGGTATTGAAGGGAAGTACAAGTAATTACAGCTTATCTCGCGCTCCTGGATAACTGTGGACACGTCGATTTGTCTTGGGTTTAGTTATATTGTAGCTAAGCAATATTGAACGCGCCACGCGGTCGCTCATTCTGACGAGAAACCACCGTCCTTTTCTAGCATGCGTACTTGTACTTTAGGCGAGTAGTTTGGAAGAAGATGAAGTATTGATTGCGATGTAAAAATTTTACTTGTTCAGCATCAACAAGGATTGTCTGTATACGAAATTTATTCAAAATACATGCTAACATTATGTAGGAGAAAATTTTCTAGTAAATATATGTATATCATGGTGTAGACACATCGGCAAAATTAAATCAAACCTTGCCAATGAAAATTAAATCAAATCTTGCAAGCGACGTGTTCTTTTGACGTGTGGCATGTCTGTAACGAAAGCTTTGCTTAATTATGCTTAACACTATGTAGTCAATGTAGACTTCATTCACAAGATGTTTGTGATGTTCGGTTAATCGAGACATGACTACCTATGGAAATACAAAATGATCATTATCATGAATAAGTTAGACCTTTATAAACAGTTAAATTTGTACTATTTGAGTTTAGAAAAATAAGGTTGCAGTTACTATATAGTATGCAGTTTACAGCATAGTTAAGGAATGTAAATTAAATGGCATTACATAAATCGATAAAAAATAGAATACCTTGTCTTATCTAAACCCTATAAAACAATCCTAAAGAAAGATTTTGATAATTTTTCACCTTATACGCGATATGTAAAACTAATCTTTTAATCCGTGTTTCCTTGAGTAATTTTAGAGAGCGTATCATACATTTATTTAACATCAAAATTCGTTAAACTACATCATTGTATGCTAATAGTAATTAAACTTCCCGTGAAACGGCCGTCTCAACCGTTCCGGCATGACTCATAACCTATCTTAGCATTGTATCGGGCGGCGACCACAATCGATCTGCAAACGACCGTCTTGTCCCCTAATTATGTTATTGTTTTAGTTCTTACACACGACGTCTTTAACTTTATTTATCAAAATTGGAAAATAATCACCGTTAAATTTTTTAATTACAATACAATAGGCAATAGTTGTATACGCTTCAGTATAAATGGCAAGAAGTTCTATTAACATTATTAAACATTCTTGTGACATCATGTAATTTCAACAGAGAGACGGGTTGAGAGCGATGAGTCGCTGTACGAGTCGGCAGATGGACATAGCGATGCCATATCAGCTAGTGATGATGCATTGCCTAGGTTCAGCAAGACGCCTACGATCAGCAAAGAATCGCTCAAGCTGGCAGTTACAGACGAGGAAGTGGATCTAGCTAAATCTAAAAAAGGACATAGAAAAACAATGTCTTTATCTTATCCTCTTGAGATAGTCAAAACATTAGGTGATGAATTTCTTGAGTCAGCAAAAAGAGAGCTAGAGAAAAATTCTGATAAAAAAAAGTCTAGGGAAAGCTTGTGGAGTGAAGAAGACAGAGAATCAGTACACGGGTCTTCGATGAAAATCGATCAAATTAGAAAGAACAGTAAAAAAGAAGACCAAAACCATACAAACAATAGAAAAATCAGTACAAACGATCCTCCAAAAACTAGAAAAACAAGTAAAGGATCTTCTGTGAGCGCTTTGAATTTCCTTAGAAGGAAGAAAACTCCTACTTCTATATCCAAACCTGTAGAATCCGTTGCAGAAGACGAAAAGGTGTTAAGTGGAATGGAAATCCTGAACCATACCAGATTATTTTTAGAAGGAGAGAAACATTTTGCTTCAATTTCTGAGAGTCGACCATCTGTAGAGACTGATACGGAGGACGAGTCTCCAACTCCTAAACAACTGGCCGAGCATAGGAGAAGACTTAGCAGGCAAACTTCTAGGAGTAAAAGCAAAGTTCGAGGAAAGAGTCAGTCGTTGAAAGTGAACACATTAAGGAAATCTCATAGTGGGACTTTGAAAAAAGGAAAAAAGAAGAATGTTAAAGCACCTTCTTTAACCAGAAGTAGGCAAACGAGTCTTATTGATCAGACACCTATTGTGAAGAAAAAGAATACTGATTCCTTGAAGCAGAATTCTTGGCTGTTCAGCGGTTCCAGAGGTAAGTTTTTATTGTAACCTATTACACTAACACTGTCTACCTGTGTCTGTTATTCATTCGACTTTTGCTTAACACGTTAAGGGCCACGCTGGTCCCTAGGGACCGGTGCAAGACTTTCCGTTCAGGCCTTGCCGGTCCGCACGGATGGACGCCGACTGCGGCGTGAACGGAACGGCACGTAAAATCGACGTGGTGTTTAACGTGTTAATTGTCATACGAGGGGCGATCCAAAAGTAATGATAATCAATATAAAACATAATGTTTATGCTTAAATTTTGTTTTTATTTTTCTACATAGTCTCCTAACAAGTCCAATATATTATTTAGTCCATCTCTTTTCTAAACCTAAAATCCCCTTAGAAAAAAAATTTTTTCTTGATCTTCCTAAAGCGCATCAACATTAGCCATTACTTCGCCATTTTCTTCAAATTTCTTGCCTCGAAAGTGTTTCTTGAGCCGAGGAAAGAGGTAGAAGTCACTGGGAGCT
>WUAW01002033.1:4273-19898 GCA_017165845.1 Thaumetopoea pityocampa | reverse complement strand
ATAATAATACTATATTTGATAAATACTACAACATTTGATACTTAAGCAGTATGACTTATCTATAAAATCACAATACCCGCCGTCGCTCTGGACTTGGACCACACCACACGTGATAAATTCCCCGGGACTTTCTTACACTTGGCGTAGCAGACAAAATAATTTATGTACCTAGTTTAGTGGGTACTTTCCTGGATAAATGGTATCTTGGGGGTGAATGACATCTTTGTTACGAAGTGTGTGGCGGATTGATGGCGAAGTGCCTGGCGGCGTGCGTGATAAAAGTCAGTGTCGCTTATGATACACAGGCTTGCGCTTGTTTGGCTTTTGGGAATCATATGCAAGGTGATTTATAAGCGGATGGGGTATGAAGGTTCGCTAAGGAAATGTGTTTATAAAAATGAACGTCTAACACAAGTCGTGAAGCGACTGGCAGAGTAGATTACATTTTGTGTGACAAAAGACTAAATACAAATGGGCAACATATCAGTGGCTTACCACATATATATCTATGTACATACAACCATTTTTCCCTGGTTCTCCAGCAGGGAAACGAACTCCGGTTTCTCGCGTGACAGGCGGGGATACTGACCACTATACTACCGAAGAATTGGGGTAGGCAGAGATCACTTCTTTCCACTTGCTACGAGCAAAGTGTCTATCCGTAGCCCACTTTTTGCCCCCCTGGGAAAGGAGAGGTATCGGGTGGCGAACCATGACGCCGCCATTTTATAAGGTTCAAAAGTGTTAAAGTTCCTCATTGCGTTCCCACGAAAAGGATGAAGAGCAAGGAATATGAAGTATGGAAAAAGGACTGTAGGATATAGGATACTACTATCTCGGAAGGAGTAGGAAGAGATAGCAGTAGCTCGGGGGGCCGGGGTCGCTTACCCGTATACTTAAATCTATTTGTCGGACAGGTTAAGAGACTAAGTACTCCCTGGCCAGATATGATTACAAAATCATTATTCGTGTGTATCGGATAATGTTTGACAGCATCATAATTATATTAGCCCACAGACACCCACAGCTGGACATAGGCCTCCTCAGCCGCCGATGGACCGATTTTGATGAAACATGCCACAGTATTTAAGTTGGAATAGTACCTTTAAAACCGTTATAATTTAACTAAAATCTACCCGCTGGTTTTTGCATGAAGACCAAACAAACAACAATCGACGACTTTGGTTTCAGAAGCCCTTAGTTTGTCGATCAGAGTAGTTTGTTTTTAAATATGTTTAATTTTTGAACATTTGACATTTAACAATTTTATAATAGTATAGATAGACGTACATACATATGTACACTCACGCCGATATCCCATAAGGGTAGGCAAAGACCATAGTAAATACTATATACATACAGTCACGCCTCTTTCCCATTGGGATAGGCAGAGAACACTTCCTTCCAGCTGCTACGATCGTTTGATGTAGCAAAGTGTCTATCCGCAGCCCACATTTCGCCTCCGTGGGCAATGACACGTGTCGGGTAGCGAAGCATGACGCCGCCATTTTATAAGGTTCAAAAGTTCCTCATTGCATTCCCACGGCGTAATGGCGAGGAAAGGAAATAAGATGAGGTGGGAAAGGTGTATTGGAAGGAAGGAATATGGAATTTAGGTGAAGGACTATACGATATAGGATACTACTATCTCGGAAGGAGAAGGAAGAGACAGTGGTAGCTCGGGGGGCCGGGGTCGCTTACCCGTGTACTTAAGTCTATTTGCCGGACAAGCTAAAAGACTAAGATTAATAGATAGATGTATAGCTATATATAATGTCCGATATATGTTATTGAAATAAAAAGAAATTTATTTCTAAAGATTTTGATGCAACTTACTTCGCTACATAGTACAACAAAATCTCAACAGATGGCGTAGCTCTTGACTAACGACACTGTCATATAAGTTTGTATCGCGGTAACGAAAAATGATAGAGATTTAGCGAATCGACATCAACCGTCGGGGCAGTAGCGGGCCCCGCCAGGCAGCACCTGTCTACTCGGAAGCTGTTCCCTTTCCCGATGCTGCCACTCCTGCCACAAGACCTACCGCGCTGGTGATATCTCGAAGTGATCATCAATGTGTTCATCATATTCACCGCTGATCACTCTATAATTTTATCAATTTTACTTGTACTAAATCTCACTTTACTTCTCTCCCGTCGGTTACAAAATTTAGTACATTCCCACCGGCGAACGAAACTGACCGTGTAACAAATACCTCTACGTACTGTCGAGTGCAGCCGCACCCGTCAGTGCCGTGTGCTCGTACTGCGGTTTCAGGGATCGTAGCGTGCGCTTCGGCGCTCTCTTCGCGACTGTACCTGCCTCTCAAGTTAAATGTCCGAGGTGGCTCTAAACCGGAGGTTCCCAGACTTTTTTCTCATAGACCACTGTCAAAATTTAGCTGGTTCTGGTGGACCCCCTGCAGCTACATTTCTATCATATTCCCAAAACTTGACAAAAAATTTAAAGATTAGATCTAACTATGGAAATTTGCGTACGCCAACGTAGACCCCAGTCGAGTCTCCCGTGGACCCCTGGGAGTCCACCTGGACCACTTTGGGAACTAAGGCTCTAAACAAAGATTTTCTTTAAGTGTTTTTGTTGTTAAATACGTTTGATAATCTATTAGTTCAGTTGTTAGTGGCTTGATTTCTGTGTTCAATATCCCGCATTCGAATCCTAGTTAGGAAAACTTACTATTTAAATAAAATGCGCACAATTTACATCCGATAATCAATACTCCTTTATTTTACATCAGATACTTAATCTACTTGTTTAATGTCAGCTCCATCTAAAGCTTGACTGACTGACAGAAAATGCCTTAGGCGTTAAGTCTACCTATATACTAATATATTATAGTGCATTGGTGTTGTGGTTTTAGACACGGCTTACGATCGAAGCGTCGTGGATTCGAACCCGGTCCCATATCGCTGAGTTATTATTTGTAATTCATGTACGGTCTACATTGTAGACGCCAATATACTTAACGGAGAAGGAAAACTTCGTGAGGAAACATGCATGCTCGCATGGGTGTGTGAAGTCTACCAACCCGCGCTAGGCCAGCGCGGTAGACTACGGCCTAATCCCCCTCCTGATCAGGGGAGGTCCGTGCCCCTGTAGTGGGGACGATATGGACTGGGGATGCTGATGATGATATGCTATTAACGCATTAAGTTCAAATAAATAAATAATTTATTTATATTTCTATCTAAATAATTTAGGTTAAATTACTTGATGAGCAGTGATTCACTATAGAAGCTTGAAAAGTGTGTATGCGCATAATTTTATTTCTATACAGACTATCGTACATAGATAGGGCAGAATACTTAAAATTCCCTAGTTGGAACGTATAAACCCGTTTATTTTTTTTTTTTTTGGTTTCGAGATAATATAAACTACCCGTCAACACAGAAATTTGAAATGTGGTCGCACGCCTATACGCGGTTACAGTAATCGCAATGGCACTTACAATACAACCCAGAGGTAAAGAACAGCCCGATAAAGCGATACAGCGGCGCCGCGGTGCAATAAATAATGGGCACGCCCACAGCGAGCCCTTCACCAGATAGCCCGACGATATTATAAACTAGCCTCGCGATATCTTTATTGCTCCTATTCCTGTAATAAATACAACGCCATTCAATCGTAGACGGGTTATTGACTATGGATAAGGACAGACATAGCTGGCAGGGTGAGCTCAGTTCTTTAAATAATACTGAAACATTCAGGTTTTTATAAATGTGTTTTCTTTCTTTCTTTCTTCCCTTTCTTCTTTCTTTCTTTCTTGTTTTCTTAGGTTTGCGTTAAATCTTTACGTTATTAGCAGAGACAGAGGGAATCTATACAGGGTGTGTACCACTGGTAGATGGAAATCAAACATTCGTTGTATAGTCAGAAATAGGCAGATGGTTCATCATACGATGATGATGATGTTTATCACCGTCAGCTCGTCGAACTCTACTTCTGGGCATGGACCTCCGTCGTGGCAAGCGTCTTTGAGATGCAGTAGATTTTGATTGAGTAACACTGCTATCTATTATCCTGGTACGTCACTTAGCTAAGTGATTTCTTAGATGCTGTGAGTACCAGCTGGTACTCACAGCATTTAAGAGAAGAAATGGGGTGACGCTGTTATACTGGCGTCACACGGCGAGCAAATTCTGTGCTCGTAAACTAGTATACCACCTTCAGAAAGGTAATTTAACGAGGTCTTACACCATTGTGCTTGTCAGTGGAAGGAGATATTCTGATATGGCCGTCTTTGGGGCATTACTCTGCAAATGCTCTAAAAGGCGCTGATTTGAGTGAAACAATAATAGAAGCAAGTAGACTGACTTCACTAGAATATAATTACTAGTAGCAGTAGTTATTTTTCCTAGTAGTTCATAAGTAAGTCATCAAATACATTACTGAAAATCATTTTTAATTCATGGATAGATGAGATATTTTTGGGATCTTTTAACACCTCTACAAAGAAAAGTGCTCTCAAGAACGCATCACCGATCATAAATACAAAATGGAGGAGGGAAGATGATTACTAAAAAATCAGATATCATTTATTTCATAGCCGTTGTCTAAAAATGAGTTATGCCATAATTTGTTTAAAATATAATTACATAGAGATGTAGTGTAGTGAGACAAGGTGTAGCTCCCCGAACTAAAACTAGGAATTTTCCTGTTTGTATATGAAGTGCCTTGGTAAGTTAATTATTATCTAAATCGGTAGCGGTTAGGTATCGCCAATAGATTCTACTTAAGGACCGACATTAACAACGGTGATCGCTTACATGAACCATGTCGTCCCCTTATTGCCAGAATTCATTACTGACAACATTGACCAAAATGAGTTATTGAAATCAGCGTTATAAGCGAAAGCTGGTCTGCATTCCCTTTTTACTCACACATTGATACGATGCGTATATCGCGAGATAGAAAATGTAAATATTCACTAAGTACAGACTTGGTCCAGAAACGAGTTTGGAAAAAAGGAGGATTTGGTTATTTGATGAATTCTGCCAATAAGGGGACGATATACTAGTTTATTTTCCTATGAAAATTTTGCCGACTATTACAGCAATATAGTATAATATTAGATTAATAATGATAATATTAGATAGCAATATAATATCAGAGCAATATTTACATCAAAACAATAGAGATTTGGTATAAGTTTCCTATACTAAATCTCTATTCTTTGATGCAAATATTGCTCTAATAGTCGGGAAAAGTATCTTCTTTTTTAGAAGAGGTCTAGAGTGAACTTGAAGAGAGTATTGATGAAGGCATCTTCATCATTAGCATTAATGATTATATTACCTTTATTGATCTAACGTGTACATACACCCCTCAAATGGTTCACCGCTGAAACTTGATTATATTATCATATATTATAACTTAGCGTACGGGCGGTACACGAATGCCGAACGCCGGAATTGCTTGTAAGTGCTGATATTTGAGGTACTTATTTAAAGTAATGTTATCTGTGCGGGTGTAAATGTGCAATATGTACGTAATAAATTTTGAACCCTGCCATCACTACCGTCCTGCCATAACTTTTCTTAGCATTCTAATTGCAAAATATGCTTATTATTTCGCTTTCTAACTCACACATAATGCATTACGGATGATTATGAAAAAATCGACACATCTATCTTATAAAACTGTTAAATGTCAAATTTTGTAAATCAAAAAGAAACCGAATCCGTTGAAGGTTATTCGTATGTTTGTTCGAGCTTCACGCAAAAATCAGCAGGTAGATTTAATTTAAGCTAATACGATCTTAAAGGTTCTATTCCGATTTAAATAATTTGGCATGTTTCATCAAAATCGGTCCAGTAAAATTGAAGATAAATCTTGTTCCCTCTTTTAGTATCCGCTGTTAAGGTACAAGAGCTCAAGTAAAAGTGGTTCTTTGAATTTTTATTATATATAAATGTATGATTGTTTCGAGATTTCCCATTTCGACAATCACGCGGGCAGACCTGCGGACAAAAGCTGGTCTCTAATATTTTTACACTCTTTACAATGTTTTAATTCGGAATAGTGACACTTAAGACTGTAACAATTTAACTAAAATCTACTCGCTCATCATTACTTCTGTATCCATTCGCAGGCGTCTTCTTTCACTTACTCTCAAATAAAGCTCACTCGTTCCTTTTACATAAAACATCTTCTCAGTTCAATAAACAAAGTATAAAGGAATTCTAAATCAACTTAAAAAAAAAAATCTACTCGCTGGTTTTTGCGTGAAGCCCGAACAAACAAACAAACATCGACGGATTCAGAAGCCTTTAATGAGTCGATCTGAGCTGTTTGTTTATAAATATTTTTGATTTTTGAAAATTTGACTAATAATATAGATAGATAAAAAAGAGAATAGGATCTGGTGTACTAGGTACAGAAGCATATACGAGTATGTACATACATACAAATACCGAAACATACTAAAATAAGTAAGTAAGTAAGACAAATTTGTTTAAATCTGGGTTTTATTGGAAAAGAAAAAAAATGTCCACAATTCAAGAAATAAATTAGCAAGTGTTATACTATTTTGGAATCCTTATTAATTACGCCAACTTTTAAAATTACTTGCCAAACACGCCTTGTACATTTTTTTCAGTATGGTCGGTTAAAACTGGGCTAAGTATTAATTTTGAATCTTTAGTTGGACAAAAAGTGACATTTACTTTCAAGCTGGAGCAGTTGACTTTAAATTTTAAGCCAGAGTTTAAAGAAGCAATATTTGGGATTACAAAACAAAAAAAAATAATCAAAAAAGTAATTGTCTGTAGTAACAGGAGTGAAAAGACCGTCGCAGGGTGTAGATTTTTTAGATTTTTTGAAATATCTATAATTTTTAAAATATGTAATTTAGATTTTTTTTTTCATATTTTTTTGATAACTATTATGACTTAACCTGTTACCCGATTCCGGCTTGAAGTTGAGTTTCGGGACACCTTGTACATCATTTTGAGAGAAAACGCTACTTAACTCCTGTTTTTTTTTTATCTCGAACGGTCATAAATCATGCATCAAATATTCAGATGTTCGTCCGGCGTTCTCGTCACGTGACGCCGCAATTACCGCGGTCCCGTCCCGCCGCGGCCCCGTCCCGGTTCCGTTCCGAGCGGGTCAGATTTATTGTTATTGCCCAACATTTCCTTCGGGTAACGTTTTAATTACACAGATCGACGATAAAGCATCCTAGGGGCGCACTTTTCTTCATTACAAGATGGACCGTCTGCATCTACACCGTGGAGAAATTTATTGCGCCCACCTTTAACTGCACGCCGATATTGTAGTAAACCTTATACATACCATATTGTAGTATACCACATTGTAGTAAACCTTATACATACCATATTGTAGTATACCATATTATAGTAAATCTTATACATACCATATTGTAGTAAACCTTATACATACCATATTATTTTGTGCTCTATTAGAACTATACATTTTTGGAAATAAATCTGTATCTACACTAATATTACAAAGAGGTAAAATTTGTTAGTTTGCAAGTTTGTACATATGTAAGGGGTAATCTCTGGAACTAATTGTCCAATTCTAATTTTTTTTTCACTGCCAGAATGCTACATTATTCATAGTGCTATAGGCTGTAAATTATATTTATATCATGCCTATTAGTCACGCTATCACAATATTTGTCTAGCAAGTCAGAAAGCAATAGTCGTACGATTACGAAGAAATTATAGTGCACGCCTAGGAGGGTTTTCAAGTAGGTAGGAAGTCCATGTGAGCGGAGCAGTGGGCAACAGCTAGTTTTATATATTATAGTAAGATATATCAACGGTGATGTTGATGAAGACACTAGGATGTCATCAACTACAGGTCGAGGTGTGGCAGGAGCGGCAGTACCTATTGGAAACTTCTTGCTGTGTCTAGCGGAGCCTGCCACTACCTCCAACGGTTCATATCGGGCGATTCAGCCTTATATCGCTCATCCAATAGAATAATGACGTAATTGCAAAAAAGTTAAAATTTTATTTTGTGTTTAATTTCAATGATTTGTTGTTCAATATGGATTTTTTTCGAGAATGCTCAAATTATTAATAATAATCTATAAATAAATTATTAAAAATCATGATAATTGATATGATTTACAAAATGGGTATAATCCAATTTTAAACTGAAATGCTTCTTCAGACAAATTGCAAAAATGTAATTACATCATTTTTCTATTGGATGAGCGATATGATAATATCGTCATACAAGAATTCCGAGATCTATCGAGAATGCGTGGTTTTATTTTAGATTTGATTTCACTTAGAACGCGTTTTGTCTGGTTCAAATTCTCAGACTAACATTAACTAAGAATTTAATATTTTACAGTTTAGATTAGTTTAGATAGATAATACTAGTTTTAGCTAAAAAATTTGTATAGGCGAAATATTCAATTTTATAGATGAAGTGGTAATTTGGGATTATATCATCACTGTCGTTAACAAGAGCAGTCTCCTTAAAAAAGGAGGGATGCTCCGTAGTCTCCACATTCGACAGGCGTGTTAGAGATCGTAGTTGATTTTGATTTTTGACGAATAGGATAACGCTTCTGTACATTATCCTGGTACATCCTTTAGCTGATTTTCACAGCATCCACAGGAAATAGAGTGACTTTATTATTACATCGCGACCGCAAAGCAAATATATATTGTAATACATATTGTAGTATATAATATTATCAACAAACTTGACGCATGACCACCATATAGCGGTATATTGCGTGCAGTAACTGGCAGCCATAATATGAAAATTCCTCACATTATGATTACTCATTGCGAGCGGAAACGTTTCGAAATTGATTTAGCTTCAAGCTTATTAACAGTGCATACGTCTATCATAAGTGTATAAAACCATTATAATATTGCCCGACCCGAAGTGACATTGGAAGCAATAGAACTCATAAATCATCGGGCTCGTAACAAGAAGGTCCCCAACGGATCTGACACTGGATGAACTAGCGGAAAGGAAATGGCCATTCAAAAAACATTTGAGCTTTCCCTTAAATGCGCACAATAAGGATCATTTTCGCACCCTACACTGGGTAAGTCCTTTTATCGGTATTGGAGGGCAAACTGAGAAAGCTATAGATACTTTCCGCGTTCACATATCGTTTATCGCCAACAGTTATCTTTGGGAAACAAAATTGAACTCTGTAAGCTTGAATTCTTATGTACATAATAAATATTATTGCTTTATATACTTATCAAATCATATTTGATTTACACAAAAGTATAAGTTGTAGCTATTACATTATTGTTATCTACAAAAACTTTGTTTATTTTATCACTAAATAAATTTTGTTGGAGATAAATTTAAACGTTATAAAATTTAAGCAATAAGTGCCAGATTAGCGTGCACGCGACTTGAACTTACAGCACACCACCCGAGACGGGGTCTTCCGCAAGCCATTTGTCACGGAGGCCATTTGTACTTGTCGAATCACGGCCATTAGACGAGTGTGTGACCGCGTGGGTTAACCTTGTCCTAACTCTGATACGAAAGTATATAGACATGCCACAGACTGGAGAAACTCCATACAAAAATAAATGGAAATACATAGATGAACAACTGCGTGTTCGAGTTTGATTTTGAATGTGGCCGATACCAGTTGTACTCAAATCTGAACATTGTTAGGAACACCGCACTTGTCAATATTGACTTGCACGGGCCGGTCCGTAGTGACGATTTGTCTTACTTTACGGCTATTGCTGCAAACGGTCGCGGTCACGGCTGATTTATAAGCGGCCTAGTTAATTGCGGCGGGCGTCAAANCCGCGTGGGTTAACCTTGTCCTAACTCTGATACGAAAGTATATAGACATGCCACAGACTGGAGAAACTCCACACAAAAATAAATGGAAATACATAGATGAACAACTGCGTGTTCGAGTTTGATTTTGAATGTGGCCGATACCAGTTGTACTCAAATCTGAACATTGTTAGGAACACCGCACTTGTCAATATTGACTTGCACGGGCCGGTCCGTAGTGACGATTTGTCTTACTTTACGGCTATTGCTACAAACGGTCGCGGTCACGGCTGATTTATAAGCGGCCTAGTTAATTGCGGCGGGCGTCAACGCATCGTTAATTTCTCTTCGGCTCTCATTAATCTCTCGGCTGTCAGTCGCGCCAGCTTCCTATTTCCACCTGACGATCGATTCCGAGTAAAAGCGTTACTTTAAAAGCTCGCCAATAAATATATTCGCATAAAACTCGAGTTTATCTTCGTAGCCTTTGAAGTACGGCCGGAGAAAACAAACAAAGCAATAAAGAAGGCCTTTATCGGAGCCACGAGTCGACACGCGAGCTAATTTACAACACGGCCGCGGGTTTTATCTTCATTAACCCATCGATTCACAATTAAGACGCGGAATAAATCTCCGGTAATGCGCGGCCCGTCCGCGCCGGTAGATTCAACTTCAAACAGATGTTATGTATAAATAAAGCCGAACGGAGGCAACCACTCGATATATTCCTGTCCGCGGCAAACTTACAGATCTATCAGTGCTCGCACGCCGGAGACAACTGACTAGATAGCGCAGACGAAATTCGACCTTAATCACAAAACGACTATAAAATCCTTGTACGCTGTACCACGAACGACTGTTAAAGACGTGTATACGGTTGAAACGGTACAGCTGCATTCGCTACTGACTATAATCGGACCAAATGTGTTGCCAGTTAAGACTTTATTGTCAGCTTATAGTCACAAACCTCATCTTATTCCCAGCGTAACGAGTCGATGCTCACATTCGATTATCTGGCTGCGGTATCCGAGGCATTACGGTTGATGTATTGATGGCGACTGCGCGAGATTGTCGGCCGTCAGTTGATTTAATGTGCCCATTTCTTCCTGGCACTCCATACGAAATAGATCCCCATCTGTCGCGAGCCCCGTGACGGATCGCGGCAATCGGAGAGCGTCGAGGGTCCATCTAATGAATTGTCCCAAATAATTGGGATAGTATTTTATATTGGCTTCATTTGTTTTTTTATCGGTACATTTATTTTACTGATTTGTTAGCTACTTTACGTTACAGTGCTAGAGTATTAATCAAACTCATTTGAACTTATGTGACGTGATAACAAAGCAACTTGCGTTATTTCTTTGATTACCTCTGTTTGCTTTTAATTTCCTTCGATTTTTTGATTTTAATTTTCTTTGATTTTTGATTTTGTATGAAGAAATTTCGTTACTATTCAAGTGACCATGTTTCTGTCAACTTGTCAGACGTACTTCGTGAGTTATATTTGAAGCGATGTTTCGCGTCTAATTGTATCGGTATATGCGGTTGCATCTGATCAGTAGTCATAAATATAGACAATGCTTACACCATAGCGTATAGTATTCTTTGTCTTCGCTTCTGCTGCTTTCGAAAAAGCATATTTCACTACAGAAGTGAACATTCTTTTTTAATTTCAGATTAATATCATTAATTGTGTTAGAAAGATGCAGCGTAGTGAATAAAACCTCGTTCCGAATCCGAAAATCCAAAGGTTACATTACCATTTCATATAGTATCAAAGGATTCGATTCCTGGTTAGCACGCTGACATTATCATAATTTCGCCTTGTTTCGAAAGACACGTATAGTAGTGGGTCTCTGTTGGTGTCTCAACTACACTGATCGTTACCAGAACTTTCAAAGACTCAAAGGGATGACGTCAGATGGCAATCGATCACCTTGATCAAGAAAACTAGTAGACACTGTCAAAATGTCAGCATAGCTCTAGGTCGAAGGAGGGGATAGAGATAGAGAAAGAAAAGAGAAAGAGATATCACTAACGGGGTGAATATAAGTAAGAGAAAACTAATTTGGGGCTAGATATTGATCTATCATTTAACACTTTTTTTAAAAGTGTATGTTAGCCGAGCTGTGTGGTGCCGGTAAAACAATACCGCCACTCGATCTCTCCTCGCGGGTGCTGAAAGAACCAGCTAAGGGATGCTCCAGGATAACTTATTATTCAATCAAAATCTACTGTGATCTCCAAGACGCTCGCAAAGCGTGAATATTATACTAAATCCCCCCTTTTCAGGGAGGAAGCCCACGTCCAGCAGTGGACATCCACGGGCTGATGATGACGATGATGAGAAGTCATTGATGGAAAATATGAAATAAAAAAATCTTAAATTTCATAATTTCATGTGACACTTCGATATTTTGATACTTTTGGTTATAAAACGTAAAATTCTTGGTTTTAATGCACCAAAATCCTGTAGCCAATTCTACCTGTACCATGAGAAATTGCTATCCTAAAACACACATTCAAAGCAAAGATCAAAGCAAAATACAATTTTAAAACACCATTAATATGAGAGGTAGCGGCACTGAGTGAATGCGGCGCACGTCGAACTGCGCGATAAGACGTCTGACTTTGATGTACGCCGCCTCGCACCGTGTCGTGATACACGTTTGCATCCGTTTCCATAAGCATACGCCACGCGCCGTCTGCCGGCTGTCGTCTGCCAAGGCCTTCACTCCAGCCCCCCTAGCCATGTTGCCTTTCTACAAGCGTTAACGCTAATAGAAACAAAAAATTATTAGAATGACATTTCTAATCGCCAAGTCACCGGGGTGACTTATCGACTAGAAATGTCATTCCAATACATTTTTTTTTTCATTTCTATTAGCGTTAACAATTATAGAAAGTCAACTTGGCTAAGGGGGCAAGTCGGACTTGGCGAAGCAATTCTGAAAATATTGACACTTTTATTAAAATTGCGTTCTCATTTTAGACATTAATAAAATCATCTATTCTCATGGATGCTATGAGAATCACTCGAGGAATGCACCACGATAAGGGATAGCAAAAAGGTCCTTGAATGGAGACCAGGTACTAGCAAGCGCAGTGTGGGACGGCCACCTACGAGATGGACCGACGACCTGGTGAGGATCGCTGGGTCTCGCTGGATGCAAGTGGCTATGAACCAGTCGCGCTGGAATTCGATTGGAGAGACCTATGATCAACAGTGGACAGCTACGGGCTGAAATGATGATGATGATGATATGGAGAGGTTTTCGTACAAGCGAGAAGGGCAAAAGAGACCGACACACCCCATGAAAGGTAAAATGTATATGAAAATTATACATGTATTGCCAATTGTATATATATTGTCAGATATGGAATAAGTAAAAATTCTGACGACGATAATACTTCAAGTCACCAATCAAATTCAAAATTGAATCTGTCTAATGCATGAGCTTACTTGATATGTTTTGATAAAGCTTGTCTCTGCATTTTGATATAAGTACTACCTACTACACAGATACAACTTACTAGCTTTTGACCGCGGCTCCGCCCGCGTGAATGTCGGTTTTCCGCAACATCACGACACAATCATAGATTCATATAGAAAGTCTATGAACCACTTTTACTTGACCTCTCCTACTTTAGCGGCGGCTACTAAAACAGGGATCAAGCTGTATCTTCAATTGTACTAGACCGATTTTGATGAAATATGCCCTATTATTTAAGTTAGAATAGTACCTTTAAGACTACAATAGTTTAACCAAAATCTACCCGCTGGTTTTTGCGTGAAATCTGAACAAACAAACAAACAAACATCAATGGATTTGATTTCAGAAGCCCTTAAATAGTCAATCTATATAGTTTGTTTTTAAAAATTTTTGATTTTTGAAAATTTGACATTTAAGAATTTTATAATAGTATAGATAGATAGATTTAGACTAACCTCCTAAACTTAAACCGTCAGTCACATGAGTGATGGCGTTTTCATTTCACTTAGTTCTTAATAACAAACTTATGATCGATACAGGGCAATACAAGAAATTTATTATCTCCGCTATCGACAGTTCGAAAATTGATGACCGAGAGTAGGAAATGAACGAGCAACGTTCTGTATTTACTTTGTATGAATAAGATTTATCATTTGAACCGTTAACGTAATAAATCATGTTCATTCATGAACCTCTAGACAAAGAGTGCAGACGTCAAGCGTAACGAGTCTAGCTTCCGCAATGTCCTCTCACAAAACAGTCAGAAAGCCTTAAATATAGAAGTTGTAATTATGTAAGCGGACGTATTGACATACGTCTGAAAGGTAATCATAAGCTAAAATTTATCACGAAGTGAATCATTCATGCGCTGAGACAGCTGACAGCGAGGCACATATATTATAATGATCGACAGCCTGACGTTGCTTGTCACAGAGGGATAATGTTGTTGCTACACCAAATCCTCTAACACATACTGATTTAGATTCTTATTCGCGGCATTTAAATTCCAATTACAATGATAAATTGGTAGTCTTTTACGATGTTTTTGTTTTGAGAATCAAGAATACTATCGAAAAGAACAAAGTGCTACAGAGTGAGTGCGCAACTCAAATAGAACCTTAACTCGTTAGTTGTTGCCTCAAAATTCTTTGGGTGTGTTACGTTTTGTCGGGTGAGTATACGTTGGAATATGTGACGTAGTTTCAAATGTAGTCGAGCAAGCAGAAGCAAATTCTAGTGGCGTAAATTAAAGGTTGATATTCCGGTACACAAAAAGAGGTGTAAAGGCTGTTAAAATCGTGATGTCAGTCGGTAGCGCGGTAGCAGAGAGACGTGTCGTGGCGTGTCATCGGGACGCAATGAAGATTTATGAACGACCCGGTACCGAGGTTCAACTGAACTCGTACAGTTTTCTACTTTGTCAATAATTTTATGTCGAAGTCTAAAACACAAAGTTTATCTTTTCCATGTTTATTTCTTATGCACGTTTATGTGATTCTGTTAACATAACAATATTGTTTATTTCGAAGGGGCATGCGCAGCCGCCGTTTCTAATTGTAACCTAATTCTGCTGAGCGTATTTGTGTAGGTTGACATTGTGATTTATAGATGTTTGCACAAAACACGTTACAGTGTTTAATTTGGTGTGTAAATTAGTCTTAATTTATATGTACAATTTGACTCCTGTTAATTTATTTTGATTAATGGCCGCAATCGAATTGATTACTATATACGTGACGCTGTATAACCTTTATAAAAATAGTTAATAGATGCGGTCTACTTTCAAGAATGAATGCACAAATAAAAATAAATGATTATTCCAGTAGCACAGTCAATTTAGTGGTAATAACATAAAAATTAAACATTAATTTTGTAATACATGCGGCTCATTAATTAAACATTATTATGAGACATAGTTTAAATGGATATATTATATTGAACCCATCTCTTATCGTGCTTTTTGTAAGAACTGATTGAGGGGAGTATCAGGATGATGGCAGCGTTCTCCAGCTTTCAGCCAAATGTACTGCAATCTTTAAAACGAATTTCAACTTTGGTGATTGGGAAAAAAAAGGAAGCCCACGTTCGGTATTGAAATTGCACGGAAAATGATATAATGATTATATCTTAATTTGTGACCAACGAAACCTTAAAAGAATGGTGCAATTACAATTTCATATCATATAACATTTTATTGCCGAAATAAATAAAAAAACGTACGGTTACTAATATAATATACTAATACAGTAATAATAATAGTAATAGTACTAATAAATAGGTACTAAAAGGCTAATAGATAATTAAGATGGGTACTATCCCATATCAAAGATTATCATTCTCCATGTAAAGAAAAAAAA
>WUAW01002030.1:35743-54299 GCA_017165845.1 Thaumetopoea pityocampa | reverse complement strand
AAGACACAGGGAATCCTAATTTGGGACTAGATCAATGTGTGTGAAAAAGTGTCCAGAATATTATTATATTAAAAAAAACTCATCTGGCTTCTGTGAGAAAAGCTATCAAAAATATACTAAGCACATATTTTTCTTTATTAAGTATAAATGCAAAAATGTTTGTTGGTTTGTTTTCTTTTTTCACCCACCAACGGAGCAACATTTTGACGTGATTTTTTCCGAAATTACCTATTTCACGCAATGTCGTGGAATAGGTAATTTCGGAATGTGACTGTTATGTTTACATTGGAAAAAGGTACTGTTTCCTTGTATTAGAATAAATCTTGGACTGGCATGTTTTGTTATAATTAAAAACCTCTAAATAAATCATCAATAGTACAAAGACGTCCACAGCTGGACATAGGCCGCCTATCCAATGATCGCTACACTGAGCGGCTATGAGCCGTCTGTATCCACTGATTGCCCGCGACCTAACCAGGCAGTTGGTCCACCTAATCGAGGGTCGGCCCACACTTCCTCTTCTGGGCCATCTAGTCGGGGATTAACCCGCACTACGCTTTTTTGTTCATGGTCGCCACTCCAATACTTTAGAACACCAACGTCTATCGGTTCGTCGTGCGAGCGAATCGTTCTATATGCGTCGTTATACGAGTTATCTAAATAGTCTGCAGTCTACTCGAAAAAAACTAGTCAAGTACAAAAACCACTAATACCGTGATTTTAGTAATAATGTACAGATAAACCACTTTGTTGGCTAAAAATAATTTATATGCGAAATTATACAACGATTTACGTGCATTCGACGTACGCGGTTATTAATCAATCCCACCTATCGCCCAAGCACGGTACCTGTCTATAAAAGTACCACTACCTATAAAAATAAATTTAAAAGTGTTTGTTTACCTGTCAATCGTACACTGCTACAAATACAAAAACGTCTCCAAGCTGATGTGGCTGTGTACAAAGATATTAAAAGAGAACAATCTCTTATACCCAATGTCTTTGGTTGTATACATAAATGGTAAAACATGAAATATGAAAATGGAAAAAAAAAATAAAACAAAGACGGTGCATTTTGTTGTTTAATTAGTTCCAACACAATATTAAATTTATAAACATTAAAACGTTAGGACAAAAATAATATATCAGTATTTGTAGCAAAATAAAAATTTGCATAGAAAACTTCAGTCGATCACGTAAAATAATCTAAAACTAGAATTCATCCGTTTAAATATTTAAGCAAGGACGACAATGATGTTCAGTCGTAAGGGTTAGTTGTGACTTGCTTCACATCCTCGTCCTTCACCTGGTCGGGTACGTAGAAGTCCTTCGTTTCATCGCCTTCCGAGGCCGCGTTGAATTGTTTCTGTAATTTTACGGAGAGTACTATTATAGCTTTTTCGACAAATGGTAAGTATACGGGTAAGCGACCTCGCTCCCCCGAACTACTACTGTCTCTTTTTACTCCTTCCGAGATAGTAGTATCCTATATCCTATAGTCTTTTTCCTAAGTTCTATATTTCTCGCTTAATACACCTTTCCTACCTCATCCTCTTTCCTTTCCTCTCCACTAAGCCGTGGGAACGCAAGGAGGAACTCTAACACTTTTATTTTAAAAAATTATGTCCAATAATCGCAAACCTGAATATAACTGAACTTTGTAAAGCTTTTTTTTTTGAAATTCAAATAATCTTCAACAACATTTTAGTAATGATATTGAAAATTTTTGGTGTAACGTTTACAAAAAAGCCTTCAAATATAACTCGACACATGTGTTTTTGTAATTTAGGTATCGAGAACGGAAAGAAAACTTTCCTGATCCTTTTTTAAGAGACACAATTTTTTTTATTTGAAGTGTTGCAGCTGTATGAGGAAGTGGTAGCGCAGTTAGTTTACAGTTACCGCTGTTGGATGTCGAGTTAACCCAACATCTAGCTTAGTCCTGATCGCCTCAGTGTCATTTTGACTATTATACGAGTCGTATAGAACCAAAGGCGGCTATCTCACTTTTGGCAATTTTTAGCTGGCAATGAAAAAATCCAAAGTTTTTAATAGTATATCTGTTTGTTTAAATTGATATTGGCCATGTTCATTGGAAAATCAACGCTAAATCTTGATTTAGTGTCAAAGATGTCAATATAATGAAAATAAAATTTTAATAGCCTTTTCTTTTATAGTTACTCAAAAATTGCTCAAAACGAGATAGCCGCCTTTGATTCTAGACGACTAAATTATTTCGGCGCCCAATTGAAATGGGCTTGATATAATGAATAAAAATAACAACTTCTGTTTTATTTGCATTCACTGGCTTGATGTAAATAGGACGACGTACCCTCTTCTCCTTCTCCGCCTTCATCTCGGCGAGTAAAGATTTCAGGATACGATGAGAAAGATATTCGGCTGTGCGGCGCACATCCCCGCAGTCTGCATGTATGCGGTTATTAACCACGGCATCCGACAGGCCTTCTACCGCTTCACCCCATTCCACTGTAAGGATATATATAATTAAGGGTTATAGGGATATGTATAATTCAGGGTTACCAATGGTGCTGATTCTGTAGTAACAGAGTTTAACTAAATTTAGTCTCTCCCTATATTCTTCTAATGTTAGACGCCAAACGAGATAGCTACAATTTTGGTGCTGTAAGTTTCATTTGAAAACGTCAAAATTAAAAGATTTACACGCGATTTCGGAACACACGGACTAAAGGTACGCAAAAACGCAACATTTTTTGAACCGTCTGACAGATACCTAAGTCGGTACTCGCTATAAATATTTGCTATCTCGTTTTAGCGTTAGACATTTAAGTTCTGTTACAACAGAATCGGCACCAATAGCACGCAATAAATGTCGGGTCTTGCAGTAGGACGAAATCACGCACCTGCTTTGTTTATGACAATTACATTTATAATTGAGCTATTATAAAACATTTAGTCGTTGGCTTCAGTTCAAGTAAATCAGTGAACTCACTTTATATGTCTATTTCCTTTTTTATACCTTTTTCGAAAAATTTTACCGAAATCTTATAAATGCCTATCATGGTCTATATTTACGACTTATTGGTTTTGTTTTTAATTCTAAGTGTTCCTCAGGTAACAAAATAAAAAATAAGTAATAAAATATTAAAATTTTATTTAATAATAAAAAATATCATCATTATTGACCCGTCTACTGTCTTACTAGAGGGCACGGGTCTTCTCCCAGAATGAGAGGGGTTAGGCTATCACAATGCGGGTTGGCAGAATTCACACATCAATGAGAAAGTCCCTCAAGCATGCAGGTTTCGCTTTCCTTCGCCGTTTGAAACGAGTGATAATTATTAGATTACTAGCTTTTACTCTCGGCTCCGTCCGCGTGAATGACGGTTTTCTGCTACATGGGAAATCCCGAAACAACCATATAGATTTATATAACAAGCCTTAGAACCACTTTACTTGAGCTCTCGTACCTTAACGGCTGCTACTAAAATAGGGATCAAGCTGCATCTTCAATTCTACTAGACCGATTTTATGAAATATGCCGCAGTATTTAAGTCGGAATAGTACCTTTAACATTATTACAGTTTGATTAAAATCTACCGGCTGGTTTTTGCGTGAAGTTCAAACAAACACAAACATCAACGGATTTCGTTTCCGAAGCCCTTAATTAGTTGATCAGAGTAGTTTGTTTTTTATTTCTTTGATATACAAAATTTGACGTTTATCAATTTTATAATATGCACATGATTTCTAAAAATCAGAGGTGCGGTGCCTTAGTTCCATGTGATATGCAAGGTCGTACTACTAAGCTATCACTGTTTACTGTAATAATAGTAAATGACAGTAACTCGGGTGTCTCATGTGCGGCAGCGTCACCTTCCCCACGGTGACGTCCATGCCCTTCTGTACTTTAACGCTGACAGTCTTCGATAACAGTTTAGCGGCCGCGTTCACCATCTTCAAACAAATAGCAACATTTTAATTATTAAATTTAAAAAATAGCAATTTTAATTATTAAATTTTATATGACTACTGATTGCTACAGCGGCAGAGTCTGCATTCTGTGCCAATGAGTCCCGGGTTCGAATCCTGGCAGGGAGAAAATTTTGTGCGACGAGCGAAAGTGTTTGTATCCGAGTCATGTACGTATTTGCATATTTATGCACTGTATTTATCTAAGTATGTATACCGTTGTCTAGTACCCAAGATACAGGGAATACTAGTTTGGTCAGTGTGTGTGAAAGTGTTCAGAATGTTATTATTATTATTATTTAGTTCAGACAATAAAACTCAAATTTAAAATTTATCTCAAATGAAATATCTTACGTTCGGTTGTCTGATTAAATATCGTATAATGCTTGAGTGAACTTGTATGGTTCCATGGCTTCAAATAAATGGTCGAAATTTCATCACAGAATTTAATAACCAACAAACATGTGCGGGATAATCTAATCCAGAGCTTCCCAAACTTTTTGGCGTGTAGACCACTTCCATATTTTCCACTTTGCCTTAGCTTAATAATGAGTTGACGAATTTTTGCAAATTCATCAACTTCAAATGTGTTTTGACGGCTGACGTGGGTCCGTTGCGGGTCATCGTGGACCCTCGAGGGTCTATATAGACCGCTTTGGGTATCAGTGGTCTGACACATTCTCAAAAGACTTACCAATAATGGGATGGTACACTTTTGTTTGTTACAGTAAATAGATAAAAATCAGTGCAGTGGTAATATTAACATAGAGTAAATAAACAATCAGATAATCCGCAGGAGAACTAAAGTCGCCGACGTGGCTCAAAGGATCATGAGGGGCGGGGCACATAGCTCGCAGAACCGATGGTCGTTGGGGTCTCAAAGTGTTGGAATGGCGACTCCGAACCGGAAAGCGCAATGCGGGTAGACCCCCGACTAGGTGGACAGATGGTCTGGTGAAGGTCGCGGGCTATCGGTGGATGCAGGCGGCTCATAGCCGCTCGATGTGGCGATCATTAGAGGAGGCCTATGCCCAGCAGTGGACGTCTGTGGACTGATATGATGATGATGATGAAATAAACAATTCTATGTGACACCGGAATAATATTAGCGTCACTCCACCTTTTCTCGTGGGGAACAGCTGTAGGATTCAACAAGATAATGGGCAGTCGCGTTATCTTGCGATTCAACCAACATTTACTGTCCAGACGTGGAGAGAGTAGTGTGACCATGAGTCTGTCAGCCAAATGAAGATATTTTGACAAATCCCTCCTTTTTACGAAGGAAGCCCATATCCAGCAGTGGAATTCCACGGGGTGTAGCGATGGTAATAAAATAAAACTTTTATAATGAATAATAAAATAAATAAAAATAAAATCTACTTACAATATAATACTATATATACTTACACTACAATATATACTTACAATATAATAAAATCTACTTCTAGTGCATTGATGGTGTAGTGGTTTTAGACACGGCTTACGATCGAAGGGTCGTAGGATCGAATCCTGGTCCCGTACCACTGAGTTATTATTTGTAATTCATGTACGGTCTACATTGTAGACACCAATATGCTTAACAGAGAAGGAAAACTTCGTGAGGAAACCTGCATGCCCGCATGGGTGTGTGTAGTCTATCAAACCGCACTAGGCCAGCGCGGTAGACTACGGCCTAATCCCCCTCCTCCGAGGTCCGTGCCCCTGTAATGGGGACGATGTGGACTGGGGATGATGATGATGATGAAAATCTACTATTTTCAGCGAAAGTGGCTTATAGTGCGTTTGTACATTAGATAACTGAATTTTTGTCTGACTTCAAGTAACTTTTTTCGCTCCGGTAAGTAGCTGCCGTGGGCCACAGGATCAGGCAAATCTTCCACGCGATCAGAGAATGTCACCTCCGCCAACTTGGTTTTGGAGGGCTGCAACCAAGGTCACTTTAGTGATGAGTAGCAAAAGATTACTTTTTATACGATCAATACAGCAAATGTAGGAAACGCAACTGATGGATTATTGTAACCCAAGTACCTATGTGTTGCCAAATGTGGGTTAAGCTGTTAAATCTCTTCTACGCGTGATTATGGGGACGTTATATCAAACCTGACATAATAACGCTTGAAGCACAGACATTTGGTAGAAGATAAAACACTAGGTTTGCTCTGTAGTGCTGGCATAATTATAGCGTATCTCCATACCTTTCCACAGATGCTCTGAAAACCCGCTAAAGGATATTATTAGGAATTATCCTGGTATATTAGGATATCACCGTCATCCTATTATTCAGTCAAAATCTATTGCGATCTCCAAGATGACTGCGAAGCGTGGAGATTATGGCAAAGCCAATGTTTTTTTAAGGAGGAGGTCAATGTCCAGCAGTGGAATTGGCAGCCCGGGTAAATCCACGGGCTGTTGATAAAAAACATAAGGCCGTATTGCCAATTACCTCCGATTTTATACCTACTAATATCCAGGTGCAACATAATATTTTGGTTACCACTTTACGTGTCACTGGTTGGCAAGAACATTGGCGCAACTAAAAATAATTGATTTTATATTGTGACGTTTTTGAATTTATAAACCGTTTAATGTAATGCCATTAATTCTATTATACTTTTCGGAGTTTATTTATGTACATATCGTGAAAAAAAATATTATATTTAAAAATATATATTAAAATGTTTATAAATGAATTTAAAAATGTCATAGTATAAAATCGATGATTGCAATTGCGTCGATATTCTTATTAACTAGCGATGTATTATGTTTTATTTTCAAAGCACTCACTACTGGAGTAGGCGGCCTGTCCTTCACACTCTTTAATTCCAGGTCGGTTGTACCTTCCGGTGGAATTTTCGTGACGTCACCAAACCCGATAGACGCGCCTCGCGCGGTGACGTACTGGCGAGCGAGTTCCGTGGTCAGCTGGACGGACCAGCGGTTCGTTTTTCTACAATAATGAAGAAGAATTTTTCTACAAGAATTTCAAGGATTTGGTTGTTTTTGATTTTTCTACTGGTATTATATGAAATGATAATAAACATTAACTTTCTGTATGGCTTCGGCATAATAATATCGTCAACCCATCTCTTCCAGTGGATGCTGTTTTGGTGCCCGGAGCGCAAAACAAGTAATCTCAGAGGTCCATGGTCATCAAGCCTCCGGTAGGTGTAGTTGTTCCGCATAGAACGACGGTTTGAGTTGAACTACTACTAGAACCAGTGATGGAAGGTTAATCGGCTCTCTTAAGAACAGCCCAAGATAAGCATGATAGAAAAGAGGGTAGCACCGATGAGGTTCTCGAAGATATCTTAGAGCCCCTCTGTATCTAGGGAAACCAACAGGAGAGTTTTAGTAAGACACAGCTCTACGTACCCCAGACTTCTCCAACGAGGATTGGGGAACTTCTTTAAAATTTCAAAAAATGTTATTCGGTAATGATTCGTCCAGGCTGACGACCAAGATGTTTTTAGTATAGTTCCTGGTCAATTTAGCTTTGGAATTCTGGTAGAGATCTTGGAGCCCCTCTGTATCTAGGTAAGCCAACATAAGGTTTTTAGTAAGACCAGCTATATATACCTCAATCTCCCCTACAGAAGATTGAGGAACTTCTTTGAAATTTCAAAAAGTTAGATGCGCGACCGGAATATTCTTGCGAAGCGTAAATTATTACAGTCGTGTTAACAACAACTTCTAAAAATTCAACCTTGATGGCTCTTGATGGATGGAGATACAAAAATGGTTGCAAACTAACCGTTTTTTGCCAGCATCACTGGGCCTGCAGAAGAACACGAGAGCGGCACGCGAGCGAACAATGCGTTCCACGACACGCAACAGAGTGTGAACTCGACGACGGGCAAACTCCATCACAGCGTTCTCTAGCATCTGGTCATCGCAATCATCATATTAGGCCTCAGACGTCCACTGCTGAATATAGGCCAACTTTAATGACCGCCACCTCGAGCGGGTATGAGTCGCCTGCATCCACCGATTGTTTATGACCTTAATGAGGTCATCGGTCCACCTTGTCGGCAGTTGACCCATCTGGTAATTAATGGTAGTTTCGAGGTAGCTCGTCCGGAATTCCTAAATTCATTGTAATCATCATAAATAGGGAAGATGTTATTTGTGAATTTTAAATAACACAAAATTATTGTTTAAAAATGATCAATCTTCATGATATCTACATTTATGTTGAGTATACAATATTGGCTGTATGAGTAAAGAGTCATATTTAAAAAAAATATTTTAAAATGTAATGTATTTTAATTTAGAAACCATACATTTTAGTAGTACAATACATTTTAATAATAAATTATAGGATTCTGCAACATAAGGGATTTTTTTTTTCCACTATAAGAGAAGCAAATCCTCATATATTGTTTTGCTCTAAAACTAATATTTTAAACAATGTTTTACTGCCCTGCCTGGGTTTTATAGTAGTATAAAAACAGCTAATTTATGATAAATTACTTCCTCTGATTTATTCTGTTATTCACCTAGTCGGGACTGCGTACAATATGTTGCATATGGTTGGTTGACGGAGGTCAAAATAATAGGCCACATGTGTCGACAGCGCCCGTTAACCCGCATAAATTACAATATTTTAAGGAGCAAGTAAGAATTAATATGTGGTAAATAATGCCGTGTATTTTAATATTTATTTGTAACTAGAAAGATTAGATCCAAGTGAGGCGTAACTTTGTACTATTGATGTTTGAATAAATGCAGATCTGTGAAAGCTTTACACCTGTAAGTTTTAAAAATCTACAAGTATAGTTTACAGATTAGCAAATGATGCAATTTCACCATGTTAATAACAGACAACTAGGGTTTTTTAAATTTTTTAAATTGATTAGAAATAGATAAAAATACTATTAAAAAACCTAAAACAAAAGCCAAAGTGGCCGTGGGCAGGGCACGTAACTCGCAGACTCGAAGGACGTTATGGTTTAAATGGCAATTCATGTTGATATTGCGGTGTTTTCGTTCCAACCTCTCAGTAGCTTGATGCGCCGATAGTCGATATGGTATCGTTGAAGGGAATGAAGCACCGCCCAGGTCCCGATTGAATTAAAGGCCTTCTCATAGTCCATAAACGCTAAGCATAAAGACCAATTATTCTCCTCGATATTCTGTACAATCTGCTGCAGTGTTTATGGTCTATGGTATTAAAGCCTTTACAGAAACTAACTTATTCGAAAGACTGTAAGACTTTGAATCTATATTAGACAAAGACCCTCCAGAACACTTCTTCAAGAGCCTGTTGTCGCTTTTCTTGAAATAGAATACAACCAAAATTCTGCTTCATGCCAGTGGCATTGTGCCGTCATTTATGACGGAATTGAATGACTTCTGTAGGACTCGGAGTACAGGTTTCCCTCCTGCTTTAACTAGTTCGGCAGTGATTCCATCTTCACCTGATACCGTGTTGTTGTATTGTACTTGAGTTGTTTGAGGGCCATTCTTTTCTCGTACAGGGTGACGTCTAAAGTATCTTTAGTATAACGCCGGGTTAATTTAACTCTAGAATGACGAATATATTGTCAAACCCAAACCATGGCGCGGTGAGGGTAACCTCCAGCTACTTGGACCGATGACCTAAGATCATTGGTATCCGATGAATACAGGAAGCTTACAGCCTTTTGATGTGGTATACATTAGAGAGGGCCTATATCCAACAGTGAACGTGTTTGGGTGGATATGTTAACGATGAACTATTCAGATCGGGAATTACAAAACCATATTTTTAGCTCTATTACAGTATTAATTTTTAACGATTCTACAAAGGCTTACCATAAATAAAAGAAGAAAAGCAATAATTCGCTAGAGTGTAACCGACCTCATCCAGAAGCTTAACGGGCGCTGACGGTAGCACAGTCTCGATGTCCATCCTAGCCCTGGCCTGCCCAAGGGTCATGAGGGCGTCTCCTTGCGTCGATACGGCGTTGGACATGGCTTCAGCTGCAAGATGTTGAGCTAGCTCGGGGCTCATACCTTTTGCACCTCGTTTAGACTGTAAAAGAAGTATTCTCATAGCTCGACGTTATCTTATGAATCTATAAAGAATAATAACTATTGCACTTCTCACTACACTTCCAACCATGCTGAACGCTATTACATTATATCATTTCCGCCATAATTACGTTCATACAATTATTTATAAGACAAAAGATTTTTAATTGTGAAATTTTCCTCAAAGGTTGGGGCGCACTTGGTCTTTTAGCCTGGCCGGCAAATAGACTTAAGTATACGGGTAAGCTACGTCGGCTTCCCGTGCTAGTATTGTCTTGTCTTACTCCTTCCAAGATAGTAGTATCATACATACACACATACACTCACGCTGATATTTTAATCATCTCTTATTTTTTTTTTCACCTCTGCTCGAAATTACGGTACATTATAGAAGATATTCGCGAAGAAAAAAAATATTTTCTCGTAATAAAACGATGGAAGTTTAATGGATTTACCTATTGCTTAATGGATGTTCTAGAACTTTTTTGCGCTAATAAATTGATTTAAAGTAGCCTATTCACAAAGGAGATGAAAACTTTTCTTATGAAATGAAATGCTACTAAAGCTAGTTATTGACAATAAGTTAAAATCTTAATGAGCTCTCATCGGAAAATCTAGGACTTGTTGTTGACTTGAAATACCTGCTTAGTAGCAAAATAAGCATAGTTAGGGTATTACTGTAGTCTATATAATTTGTGATAAACACGGCTCAATCGAGAATAATCTAGACGTAGGTAGGTACAGGAGCCACGTGCTACTATAGTTCTCTCTGAGCATATTTACATCACAGGTCCTCAATTTTTTTTATCTTGTAGACACTTGTAATGTTTTTCACTTTTGGATAGACCCCCAAAATGTTGTTAATATAATACTGTTGTAAATTTAGTGACTTCAAACGTGTTTTTGATTGTTGGCGTGGACCCCTTGCAGGTCACCGTCGACCCCTGGGGGTCGATATAGATCACTTTGGGTATCAATGATCTACACGTTTCAATTTGATAAGCCGATGCAAGCATAAGCAAAATACATTGAATGTGTATGAAGCGAAAAAGGTGTGTCATCGCAAGTTGAAAGTATGTTGAAAAAATAAAATTAATGGTAAGTAAAAAAATGTTACAAAGTAAAATAATTGGTATGTAATAAAAAGCTTAATACAAATATGGACAAAAATATTATTAATTTATGTAATTTTCTTTTGGGAAAAGTATTTTTATTTGTGAGTCATGTGATTGAAAACGCTGATCAAAAAACGTGATATTTACATTCAATAAATTAATATACACATCTGTCAGGGTTGTTAGGTTATTAGATTTATTTTTTGGCATTTTATTACTTTTTATCTACACCGTTATAAAATTGTTAAATGTCAAATTTTGTAAACCAAAGATAATAAAAAAAAACTACTCAGATCGACAAATTAAGGGCTTCTGAAATTAGTTTACCGATGTTTGTTTGTTCGAGCTTCACGCAAGACCTGTTACAGTTTTAAAGATACCGTTCCTACTTAAATACTGCGGCATATTTCACCAAAGTCGGTCTAGTAGAATTGAAGATACAGCTTGATCACTGTTTTAGTGGCCGCGGTTAAGGTACGAGAGCTCAA
Organism: Thaumetopoea pityocampa; assembly: GCA_017165845.1. NCBI lineage: Eukaryota > Metazoa > Arthropoda > Insecta > Lepidoptera > Notodontidae > Thaumetopoea > Thaumetopoea pityocampa. The sequence continues at coordinate 42,733 of WUAW01002030.1, read as the reverse complement.
GTAAAAGTGGTTCTAAGAGTTTTTATATAATCTATAATTGTTTCGAGCGGAAAATAGACATTCACGCAGGCGGAGTCACGGGCAAAAGCTAGAAATATTATACAGTCCTGCACATTGCATAGCACAGCACTGATAGTAATTTTTCACGTTCATAAATGAAATTCGCAGTTAAAACTCTAAGCGAAATCAACTTCGCACATCCTTAGGTTTGTTTATTGCACAATGACGTCACACGTGGTCATATGACTATACTACCACGTCTTTGTGGAATATATTTTATTTAAATTGAAAAATATTTTATTTTATTTTCCAATTTTTGGGAAACTAACAGCTAATTATAAGTATATTACAAAATTTTGAATTACGTAAGCCAGTTACAAGTTTCCACTTTTAGTTTTTTGATGCACAAAAATCTTAAAAGATTGTTATAAAAGAAAATTTGGAAAGAAGGATAGAAACACAAAACATTATAAACAAAACAAATTACGTAAACTAACTTGATATATGTTTTTGTTAAATTATATTTATATATGGGTATGATTTTGAACATAAAAAGCATTTAAAATATTTTTTCTGAAGTTCTTACTTCCCGGATTCTAATAAGTGGTAAGTTAAAATATCTGCCTACCAATGTGAATGTATGTATATTAGCTTTAATCTATCCCCACTGGTTTTAAGATCTTTAGATAATGCTGAATCATACCAATATGAAGTTATTTTTAGTTTTCTCATAGGCAACATCCAAGGCTCCGAATGACATAGATCCTTTTGGAAATATTGTATATAATTCAGATCAGACGTTCAAATTTTAATTTAGAAAATATTCATTAATTACGAGTATAAATGAAGGGGTGTTTAGGTGTTATGTAATATTTATGTTAAATGAAGCTATTGCATCATTTACTGTTTATCTAATTAAGTACTGATGTAACCTTTTCAAACTCCATGCCCATCTTTCTGACGAGCATAGCTGCCTTCTGGTGGCCTCCGTGTATCAGTTTCCAATTCGCAAGTCTTATACGCTGCAGCTCCAAGTCTGTATTGTACGCATATATTTGTGCTTTTCTGAAATTAAAAATTTGTTGTTATATATGTTTACCTAGGGTACTTGTTCTGTAGCGTCGGTACAATAAGAAAAAAAAAAGAAAAAAAAATAGAAGTCACAAATTCTTCACCAACTGCACATTTTTTTTGCTATTTAATGAACATATGCGATGACAAGCATGAGGATAAAAGAAAACCTCCTATGCCCTGGAGGTCGATGTTCAGCTGTAAACGTCAACAGACTGACAATTAAAAAAAAACCCAATTTACAGCTTTCGTCATCATTTTCAGCCCATTAAATTCCGCTGTTGGACATAGGTCTCCTTAAAAAGAAGAGATTTTCACACTCGGCAGGTGTTTTGGAGATTGCGGAGAATGCTAACGCATGTCCCGCAAATGGGCCAAGACGGACGCCGGGGAGTTTTTAGTGGGTGCAAGCCCCACATAACGGTCGCGTTGTGCCCTCAACGCGGCGGTATGCGTCAGGCATTTTCTCCCCGAAAAAAAAGGTGTTTTGGAGATTGCAGTAGATTATTAAGTTACAGTTTTATATACGCATAAAATCGACACGAGTAATGGTGTACAATCATTAACCAATGATTAAGCGTAGAAAAGTTCAAATTTGCGTTGTCACAGAAATTTCTTATTATAAAAATGGTACATTCAGTACTCATTCCTACCATTTAGATACGAAAAACGGCTTTTTATTGCCCGCGCCGAGCAAGTTAGATTTCAGGACCGCGGTTGTGATTTTGTAGGGTTCAACGGAATCATTTTAACTTATCTCTTTCTTATTGCCGACTCGTAAATTGGTAAATTGGTGAATTTGACGAGCAATATATGAACAGAGTGAAGAAATCTGTAACTAACATATTACCAAGCATATTGATGTCACACACAGGCTTTAATTTCCATACTACTATTCATTCAACTATGTCAATAATTTGAAATAAACCTCCAAAAAAATATAACTTCTGATTAGGTTTGACATATTCGATTTTATAAAACAAGTTCTGTTACTTTATTCAAGATGATGATTAGAACAGAACGTGATTACAGCTCCAGCAGCCCTCGAAAGCCCAAAAAGGAGGGATTTTTCATAATCTTCACACTTAGTGGGTGATCACAGTAATGTTTGAATGAATAACAGGATAACGCTGCTGCTCGTTTTTCCGGTACATCCCTTAGTTGGTTCTGACTGCAGCCAAGGGAAGAGATAGGGTGACGCTATTAATTTCCGGCGCCACTCAGCAACATTCATTACTAGTTTAAATATGGATGGAGAGAGAGTAGAGAAACCTCTACATCTGGTACAGTGTAATATAGAAGGGTATATTATATTACCGAATTAATATTTGAAATTGCTTAATAACAGGATTAGTCTCTTTTTTTAAGAGACTAATCCTGTTATTAAGCAATTTCAATTTATGAGCTACATTTACGAGCCGTACAAAATGCTATCATATATCGTTGCGAATCGTTGTCGTAAAGAACGTAACAAATCCACATAAATCAGGATTAAATGGATCACCTTTGAGTAAAGTAGAATTTGCAATCAAAGATAGACTCTTACACCGAGGAAGATCGGTTGGTATAATGTTAAGTTCTTTGTGAATAAATTCCTTTTCAGTGCCAAACAATTAACTAAATTATTTAATTAAGCGATAATTAAAAGGATATAATTAAATAGATTTATAGCATTTGAATTCAGTTCTGAACTGACGGCAAAATGCATGTGACGTTCCAGAAATTATATCCTTATCTAAGCTTAAAATATCAAACAAGGAAGTTAGCTTAAAAGCACTCGCAATTTGGTGTTGTCGAAAACTTAGTTTGGCATAGTGCATCTAACGATCGAAACTGTCCACAAAATGTGCAAAGAGTAGCGGCAACGATACCATTAGAAATCAGATATTATCGGCTAAAATTATTTTCTTTAGGCTTATATTACATAATAAAATCCATAAAATTGTACATCATAAGATAAGAGACGAAGAAATCGTCTAATACAAACGGAATTTGATTAAAAGTTTACAGAACAAAGTTAACGAAAATTTCATTCGAATGTTTTCTTCAAAAATATATATGATGATATATAATCGTGGATAAAGATAAAGACAAGGTCTTAGCTGTATTAGATGAAGGTGGACTTCTATCAAAACTGTACGTTATTAAATATTATAATCAATACCATAACGAAAGATTGTAAATCGTCTGTATCTACCAATTAGCTACAGCCTTAAGTAGTCATCGGTCCATCTAGTCGGGGATCAACTTCCATGATGTTTCCTAATTCAAAAAGTGCGAAATGAGCGATTCCACAGGAGTACCAGAGATATATACGAAGTGTTACAGGTTATGAATTGTCGGTAGGTACGAATATATAATGATATATCACTAAAATTGGCATTTACGTTTGGGTCCTTTTGCAGTTCAAGCACCCAAACCAATTTAAATGTCCACAGAGGCAATTTGGTGGCTCATTAATATGGCTCAAAGAATTCTAGCTCAAAGCTGAACTGGAAGTGGGCTGGGCGGTACATAGCTCACGTAACGGATACACATTGAGATCTTAAGGTACTGGAGTGGGAAACTTTGAATTAAGTATGACATTAACGTGACTTGGATAACTTATTCATAAGTATTTTCTAGTTTCAACTAGAAATTTGTTTAAGTTTTCATGAATATGGCGTTATTGAAATCTCTGTTTATCTAATTACTAGCTTTTCCCGGGGCTGCACTTGTGTGAATGTTGGCTTTCCTCTACATGGGAAATCCCGACATAATCATAGATTTATATAAAAAACGTAGAACCACTTTTACTTGACCTGTCGTACCTTAAAGGCGGCTACTAAAACAGGGATTAAGCTGTATCATTAATTCTACTGGACCGATTTTGATGAAACATACCGCAGTATTTAAGGTGGAATCTTTAAGACGACTTAACAGTTTAAACCTGCCGGTTTTTGCGTGAAGCCCGAACAAACAAATAAACATCGACGGATTTGGTTTCAGAAGCCCTTAATTAGTCGATCTGAGTAATTTGTTTTTAAATATCTTTGATTTTGGAAAATTTGATATTTTATTATATTATATAGATTTAACATAAGTAAAAATATATACTTCTTTTGAGATAGATCAGCTCGAATCGGATCCGATATAATTGGCTCAATCAGTGGATATTATATAATGTTGGTAATATATTTTTGGTGACTTTATTTAATACAGCAATTTATGATTCTTACTTAATTCTCCTCATGGCACCGGCAGACATGTCTTCACAGTATAATTTTAGAAGAATGGCTTCTTCTTGAATTTTCTGATTTTGAGCACACACTCGAGCTGTCCATTTATTGTTTGCCTGTAATAGTATTATTGTTAGAAGCAGTGACAGTGGTATGACTATGCACCCCAAGTCTTTGACTTCGAATTCGAATCCAAGACATGCACTTTTGACTTTTCGGAATCATGTGCGTGTTGATAATTTAATTAATTATCATTGGCTTCAAACCGTGCAGGAAAACATTATGAAGAAACCTATATGCTTAGAAGATTTGCTTTGGAGAAGCCAACGTAGAGGTATTAGACTGTAGTCTAATACCTGTCATTCCGAGAGAAGACCTGTGCCCTGCCGTGGGATAATAGATTGATTAATGCTAATATGACTATTATTGCTCAAATCACCGGGCTCATAATACCACAGGACAACTTATTATAATTGCCTGATATTCACTTTTAAATGGTGTTTGAGCCACTTTAGATATTTTGATATATTGTTCATTTGTACCTGTTGGGTTTACATGAATAAAAATTTTTTGACATTGATATGAGTATTTTGTACAGAAATGCTCCAATGGTTTGGCCATTTAAAGGACGAGTGAGATTTGAGTGACGAAACGAATATATCGGACAAATGTAATAAGAAGAGGGCGCCCAGGAAAACCAACCTTGATCAAATCAATAACTTGTTTCAAAAAGATCAGACTCGTAGTACACTTAATCGACGAAAGCGTATGAAAAGATGTATGGTTTTGAATGAGGCGAGAAAGGTGTGTTAAGATCGTTGTATGTGGCAAAATGTGCTCTCTGCCTACCTTTATGATACCTGTCTGATATGTCCTTTATGTATATTGAACAGTGAAAAATTAATACAATTAGAGTATTAGTAATAAGAAAGAGGCATATTTACTATTTTACATATTACATGGTACATGTTAAATATATTTCTATATGGCATTAGTATAATAATAACGTCATTCCATATGTTCCCTTGCTTGGATGCTGTGAGAATTAACTAAGGGGTGTATCTGAATAATGGGCAACAGCGTCATCCTGTTATTCAATCAAAATCTACTGCGACCTCCAAGGCGCCTGCAGAGCGGGGAGATTATGGAAAAAAATGCCTTTATAAGGAGGTGGTCCATATCTAGAAGTGGACTACCACGGGTTGATTATGATGGTGAAATAAAATGCTGTTATTGTTTGATACGATAATAAAAGGCACGGGTAGCGTTGATGTTTGTAGTATTCAATTGATACCCAGAAACTTCAAGGCGTATCTCTACAAGAGCGACAACGACACGCAACAGCCTCAAGCAAATGACTCGTTGATTGGATGCCAGTCGACTACCAAGGTAATTACTAATTGATACAAAATTCAGGACATAATCCAAAAGTGACTGAAATATTATTGGATAACTTGAAGAATATTAGTAGTGTTGAACATGACTCGCCATCAACAGTCGTGGGTTGATCCCGGTTTAGTATTAGTACCACCGGGTTATATCAAACTCGTGTACGATCTACATTGTGGACAACAATGTTGAGTACATCAGACATCAAAGAAGAGAAAACTTCGTGAGGAAACCTGCATACACCCTATAGGTGTGTGAAATCTATCAACCCACACTCAGGTCAGCGTGGTCAGATACGGCCTAATCCCCTTCCTAAAGATCTGTGCCTCTGTAGTGGTGATGAATATAATGGTTGAACATGACTAATGTAAACAAAATCGCGACCAAAATGAAGTCTGATGAGTATGGTATATACGAGAATAGTCTGTTGTACAGAGATTTTTGATTTCACATTGCTTTCTTTAAGGTAGCTTTTGTCTTTTGAGAATATTACATATTATTGACGTGTACTTGCCAAACATACGCTTCATTAAAAATAAATATTTTAAAATGTTATAATAACACTAAATAGATAATCAAGAAAATTAAAGGCTATACAATGCCTCATCTTCCAACCGCTTTGCTTTTGCGTCTCGTTCTTGCTTCAACCTGTTCAATCGTTTCTTCTCATTGGCCCGCCACTGCCTAACCATGGTAATCTTCCGCCTTAGCTCCATTTCTGCTGCTGCTTGAACCCTCTGCTTTATTCTATTTTGCTTTTCAAAAGCTCGTGCTGCTCTCTCTTTTCTTTGTTTTTCGTTGAATTCAGCCAAGTATATCATGCGTTGTTGGATTTTTTTCTCTCGCGCTTTGGCTCTAAAACAAGTTAAAATTTTAAAATAAAGTATTTACATTTGTTTATCTTATTTTGAGTTATCCAACAAAAATATACTATGTGAGATTATGGAAAATATTTCCTTTTTAGGGACGAAGCTTTTTAGGATATTCAGCATTGGATGGAGGGCTCATGATCATGATATAATTTTGAGGAAAACTTTAAACTATTTTGAACTGGAAACACAAATAAAAGTTATAAAATCAGATCTTCCCTAGCTATCATATATGTAAATTATTTAAAATAATAAAACTATTATATATTTTTATTTTTTGCAATATTTGCTAGTTTAATGTCTTTATTATTACTAGTGCTGCAATAAAATGTATAAAAAAGTGAAAAAATGAAAATCAATCATCTTCATCAATCGTACATACATACACATACACACACTCACGCCTTTTTCCCTGGCTCTCCGGCGGGGAATCGAACCCCGGT